>JAFVLL020022069.1:70554-106522 GCA_021397915.2 Tor tambroides
CCTTCCCTTTCTAGCTTGTAATTATTTTTGAACAATGCCTGAAACTTGGTATTATGAGCACTTACTGTCTGCCTCTTTATGATGAATCGCTTTATGCATTCCCCAATTGTAAGTCGCTTTGGATAAAAGCGTCTGCAAAATGACTAAATGTAAATGTAAATGTAATAGAGAGTTCAAACAAACAGCATTTATTTGAAATCTTTGGTAACATTATAAATGTCTTTAATGTCACTTTTGATTAATTTAATGCATCCTTGCTGAATAAAAGTATTCATTTTTTTAAATCTTACTGACATCAAACATTTGAATGGTAGTGTAAATGGGTAAAAAGATAGATACTAAACTCCTCCCACATTTTTTTTTTTTTTTAATTCTTTTGCCTTCTAAGATCACCAAAAGTGATCTTTTGAGAAGACACTGAAAAAGTTATTCTGCTTGGGGCATCAGCACACATCTTTGTCACAAAAAGTCTAAATTCCTTTATCCTACAGTTTCACTCAGGACGGGTGATGTTGCTCATGTGGCAAGAAGGAAAATCCAGGAGAAGAGAGTATGAAGATACACAAATCAACCCCCTTATAAGTACTGGCGCAATGTAAAACTTATTTTTATTTAAAAATTATTTTGTAAATAAAACAAAGATTGTTTTATAGAGTATGTTTTACAAGAAAATACTATTTTACTTGATGGAAGATAAAATCAAACAATAAAAAAGGAGAACAAATATCAGCATTTTAGTTTGAAAAGATGACCTGAGCCCTATCTTGAGACTAGAGGTCAGCTCTTTTGACTCAGGTCTATAAATATAATATATAAATATAAATACATTTATAATGTGACATTCGATTTTTATTTCAAATAAATGCTGTTCTTTTGAACTTTCTGTTTGTCAAAAAATACCACAGTTTCAACAAAAATATTAAGCAGCAGAACTGTTTTCAACAATAATAAAAATAAATGTTTCTTGAGCACAAAATCATCATATTCAAATGATTTCTGTAGGATCATGTGACATTGGAGACTGGAGTAATGATGCTGAAAACTCAGCTTTGCATCACAGGAATAATTTACATTTTAAATAATACATAAATATTGAAGACAGTTATTTTAAAATGCAGTAATATTTCACAATATTACTGCTTTTACTGTAGTTTTGATCAAATAAATGCAGCCTTGGTGAACATAAGAATCTCTAAACTCTTGAACTAAATTTGCCCATTCTTTATAGTAATAACTCAGACTAAAGGCATGTTAAGAAGGACATCTAAATGTATATATATCTCAGATAGAGGATGGTTTGGGGTGTTTTTGCTGGTCTTTCGGTGTGGCGGTGGGAAGGGTCACGCCATCAGTGCCAAACCCAAACTGGTTTCTCAACTCACCCGGTCAAATTTTCTCTTTTTATGCCTCAAACCTAAAAAAACCCAACAGTTTGCGTCACTGAAACACATTCACACATAAATACATTCAACCTCACAAGACCTGCAAAGAGGACGGCGTGCACATTAATACGGACCCCTAAAACAAGCCTTTGTGTTAATCAAGCTAAGTACACACACCCACTCAAAACACAAAGTAAACTTACACACTCTCCTCAAAAAAATCACCGGTCTGGGGTAGACATTCTCAGTCTTTCAAACTCAACTTTACGAACTCATGGGAACATGTCTTCTCTTAAGTTTTGACCGGTTAAAGAGCACTTCAAACAGGTCTACCCATCTATCCATCAAACACACACTCTCATCCAGGCTTCTGCCGATCAGGAATCTCAAGAACGGCCTCTATTTTTCCAGAGACTTGCTATGTTTGTTTGGCATTTCAGTGAGACATTTTTCCAAACACACCTTCGTTTTTATTCTGACTTGGGTCTTAAATGACTCTTCAGAGTGGAGTGGAATTTCCCACTGTATTGCGAGACAGCGGCAGTCAAATGACTTTGATATGTCCAAAAAAATCAAATAACATGCAAGTTCACATTTCAATAGACACAACAAGTATTGTTAAAAATCTGGAGGCTTTTCTAAACCATGGACTAGGAGGTAGCAAATGTGCTCCTTTTTTAAGGTTTATCCATTTCTGCAAATAATGGTAAATAACTAAATCATTTAAATAATTAATTTCTCTGAGACAGAGAAAGCAAATATGACTCTGAATATCAAATTATTGCCACTTCTCCAAAATCCAATTCAAAACTGAATTTTCAGAAGCCATTGCTCCAGTTTTCAGTGTACCATTATCTTTCAATAATTAAGAAACATTTCTTATTATTATCCATGTTGAAAATAGTTGAACTGCTTAATATGTGTGTGGAAACCAAGATATATCTGCTAAGGGGTAATGTATCAAAATGTTCATATTTTATTGGAAAATTAAACAACATTTATTTTATCAAACTTAATCAACCTTAAATATGTTTGATTTTTGAGTGTTTATTAAATAAATGTGCTGGACAAATTCAAAATGATTTTTGAGTAGTTCATTATACTTATTTTATGACTTGAAAATCAAGTTCACTCCTGGAAAGGAGTGGTTTTGATGCACAAAGTTGTTTTTATTGTCTCTTATAACAAAAATCTTTTGTTATATATATATGCATGTATGTGTTTACATAATATATGAGTGTGTACTGTATATTTATTATGTATATATAAACACAAACACATGCATGTGTATATGTAAGACAAATATGTTATGTTTATGTATTAAATGTATTTATATATAATATAAAATAAAATAATATAAATATATAAATGTATTTACATGTAAATATTTTCAAAATAAATACTGTATGTGTGTGTATTAATATATACACGATAGATACACAGTACACATACATATATTATGTAAACAAAAATTTTGGATGCGATTAATTGTTTGACAGCACTAATATGTACTATATTATATATACATATAAATACACACACACACACACACACACACACACACACATAATGTATGTTATTGTTATCAGCTGTGAAAGCTATGGAGTAATAGCTTGACCCACTGGTGTCACCGTGAGTTGGAATTCCACCAGTTTAAGGGGCGACTAGTAAGTCAGTGTTTGGTACAGTGGGCGAGTGGGTGAGCAGACTCATATCCTTTTCTCACACCACCAAGTCAAGCCACACATATCTGACTGCACATTCACCGGGCCAGTGAGAAATACCGGTGGATTCACACATACACACTGACAGAGATCAAACACAAGACTATCAAAGGACTCACCTCACGCAGAAAACATGGCTGCCAGTGTTGAAATTAAGCCTCCTGGCTGAATCCAATAAATAACTCGCAGCCACAAGAACATTACTCATCAAGAGAACAAAAAGCGGTCCATAAACACACAGTTCTGGTCTAAATTATGACTGTGGCTTTGGCTCCTCCCACTGTGGTCATTGTGTTTGTAATGACTGTAAGGCAGAGCGGTCAGAAGCGTGATTGACTGGCATTCTTGCTTAGGGATGGTGGTATGACCAAATCCCTGGTATGAGTAGTTATATATGACAGTATGTCATGATATAGCTAGAGTTTTGCTGAATATTCAGTGAAAAAAGGCTTAAAAATAAATAAAAATATGGTGGTCATCAGCTAATAAATTAAATACTTTACAACTGAAGTCACCTGATAGACATAATCAACAGATCATTGTTATTACAAATATTAATCAATATTATCAAATGGATAGTTCAGGATGAGCCACATTCAAAGACACTGTAAAACAGTCAGTCAAAAGACCACATATTAGTTGAATTTTATCCATTAAGTCCAACACTGTTCACAATGAAAATTTGATGTAATGTAAACATGAAAGTAAACATTTCAATTTATCAATAAAGTTTTGGAATGTTGAAATTTTTGGGAAAAAATAAAATAAAAAAAATTATAAGACAAAATGTACATAAATATTTAAGATTCTACATTATTTCTACATCACTAATCAAATAAGTACATTAGTGACACTGATCATGTGAACATCTTTGCAGCTGTGCTATTTTAGTACTTAGATACTTTTTTATATCTTGAATTAATTTTCATTTTTGTATTTTCTGTTTTCATTTTTCAATTTTAATTAGTTTTTATTAATTACTATTATTTTAAAAAAATATGTCTATATAGTTTTTAATTTTTTTTTTTACTTCAGTTTTAGTTATTTGAGTACAACAAATTAATTTAAAATGGAAATAATTGTCTTATACCTAATATATAATATTACATGAGCATATGAGAGTCAAATTGGATGATTGGGACTCATCTCAAGATCACTCATTTAACAGCTCATCTATTACCACAATTATGAAAAAAATAAAAAAATAAAATGGAAACAGGAAATGCAGCTTAATCTGCAAATAGCTTAATTAATTTATTTATTTTTTGATATTTCGTTTTATTTCAGTTGACATTTATTTCAGGTAACGTAAATGTTATTATGGTTTTAGCTTCAGTTACCTACTGTATAATAGCTCTGCTTTGCAAAAAGAAAATTATTAAGATTTTACTGCTTCCATTAAAGCACAGATCCATCTTTGGATCATTCTCAAGTCATGTGAATTTTTTTTTTTTTTTTTTACAAAATTTGTTGCTAAAAAATAAAAAATAAAATTATATATATTATATTATATATATATATACATACATACAACTAACTAACTAACTAACCTACAACTAACTTTTTGCCACACCTGCCAATGGCCGATGGCGTGATAAAATTTACCGGCCAAAACATTTTTTTTTACTGGCCATGAAACTCTTTTTGCAAAAACAGGCAGTTATTCCTACTACAATGACTAAACATATTTACAATGTTTTTAATTTGTCCTGCTGCTGGTGTCTCTATTAAATGCATTGCCCCTCAATTTTACCTATTAATTATAGCCATTCAACATTACAGTATAATTTAAAGCCATTGTTTTTAACATTTAATAGGCTCTGAAATATATAACTTTTAATTTAAGTGATTTTAAAACAATCTTCACAAACTATAAATTGTATATGCATAAACTATACAGATTCATCTTTATTCAAGCTACAAAAGTTAATCAGCGACTAGAACAGTCCAATGATTTCTCTTTTTCTTTTGATCTTTGATTTACATCAATGACAGGCTTCAGCAGGTTTCACTTTAAATCAGTACTGTCTGATGCACATGACGCAGATCTGACACATAGGCCTACTCGATTTTCTTCAAACTCTTTACGGTCATTTAAGATTTTATAACTCATTTAAGACTACGTTTACGAGGTAACTCGCCAAAACAGCGCATTTTTACATAATTGTGTGTTTTCGTCCGTTGAAGCGCTACTGGTGCGCTGTCTGAAGCGGCTCTGCGTATGCGTACAGCCTTTCAAACTATACTTCACTGCACTGTTTCCTATGTGTCGGGTTATGAATAAAGAAAAGTTAATCTTCCAAAATGAAGCAGCAAAATCTTCTCAGGTAAAAGTTATTAGAATTAGAATATTAGAATATTATCCACTGATCATTATATATAGATCAGTGATATTATCCTATTATTTGATTCGCTCTTGTCGCTTATGACAGAACAGCTAATCACGTTGACTTTGTCTTTGGAAAGGATTATTTTATTCGCTTATGTCAGAAACAGCGAATCTCTTTAAAACTGGCTGTTGTTTTCACTACATTGCATTGTAATATTTTGTAAAAGTTGTACCCGCCAACTGGCGACTGACACTGTTACATGTACTCGCCAACGCAGCTTTTTACTCGCATTTGGCGCTTGGCGAGTGTTAATTTTAGGCCCTATATATATATATATATATATATATATATCACAAGATATATATCACAATTTCACTCAAATTGTTAAACTGATAATATATTTTGTAATTTAAAAAAAAAATTAATTTACTTAGAAAAACATAAAATTCTTCCAAATCTTTCAAAAGTGGACCCCACTGTACATCTACCATGGTATAAACACTTTAGTTTTACCACCATATTGCCCAGTCCTAATCCCACCCATCACTAAAAAAGCAGGAAATTCTAACACACACACAGAAACACACACCTATGGCGGGAAAAGAAATAAAACATGACCCAGTCAACAGACAGTTCAGTGTGAGGCAATGCTACAACTGAGCTGTCACTGCAAACACTCTTTGAGTTCCACAAACCACAGCCTAATTATACACTGTGTGTATGCATGTGTGTGGTGACCCTCAGCTCTGAGTCACACAGAGATCCAGTCTCTCTTCCTGTCTAGCTTTCGCAGTTCTCTCTCCCGTAACAAACCCTAGAAGCAGCACAGGGGCCTGGCTTCAGTACATACATGTGACTGAATCACGGTGTCACATGCATGCTAGTTCTGACGGAGCTTGTTTACACTGGGTAAATTTTAGCAGGAGACTGAATGTTTCACACCTGTGTGAAGAAGTTCTCCCTGTACCTGTGGACCTCAAACGGCTCCGTCTGTAGTCTGGCTGTGAGGGCAGAGTTTTAGATGAGTGTCAGTGAGCTAAAAACAGACATAAGAGAGTATGCTAGCAAAGCTGCAGATGCGATTGTTACCTCTACTTAGGACAGCTCCGTTCTCCTGATAGTCCTGTATCTCTGCATCCTTCCGAACCAAAAGGGCAGCTAGATCCTCCACTTGCCGCTGCAGGACTCTACTCACTGCCAGCAGGGGGCGCACCAGATGCCTGCACACCTGATTCACAAGCAGAAACATACTGTATATTTGATACATAGATTTGTAAGGCCTCTAGATCATCAACATGATACAAATCTACTTCATGCCTTCTGCCCTTTGGTTGTTAGTTTGTACATTTTTTTGTAGCAAGTAAAAAGCATTTTTATTATAATTCTAAAAATATCCACCTTCAAGTTGTCTCTATTTTGATGAAAACTATTTAATGATTTTCATAACGTAAAAGAAGAATTACTTTTAAATTGTTAGTAATATTTTAAGATGAACACTTACTGGACTGAATCAACTTGAGTTAATTGATTATCTACACATATTTCTTTAAATTGTATTATTATTATTTTTTTTTTTAAATCTTGTTTTGAAAATTTGAGTATCAAAAATGATCCATCAAGCTTTCGAGGAACTTTTATTATATCTCTCCTCATTGCACTGCATTGCACTAAAAGCTTAGATAAAACTATGCATTTAAATATCATCTTACAAAAACATATTTTTGGTAGATATAGAGTGAAAACTGATCTTTTATATGCATTTTAAGTATGCATTTTATTGTACGTTTATAAAAGATCTCATTGGTAGCAGAATTTCATAGTTTTGGCCATATATCAACAACTGCACCAAATTGCATATTTTTGCTTAGTTTGGGCCTCTGAATAAAACAAAGATGCTTTTCCCTCCTCAAGAAGCTCCATATTCTCCTACATCATACTATATGAGCCATAAAAGCCTGATATATCAAATATGATACTCAACAAAAACACAAGCAAACTATCTATCTATCTATCTATCTATCTATCTGTCAACAGATACTGTCAAAGGTTCAATAAACTGTTCCATTTCAAAACAATTACTGCCTATTGTGTTTCATATGTCAGACTTTACAGGGTTAAATGTTTCAAACACATTTGAAACCATGTTACGTCACAGCTGCAGATATTATTTTATCAGATAAGGTTCATACCACGCCAACAGGTGTTGTGGTGCAGCGAAACTCCCAGTAGAATGGCAACCCGGCCAGCTCACTTTTGAGTTTGACTGTTAGATTGTCACCATGCTGTTCAAGAGTAACGTGTGCAGTAGAAATCTGATCATCATCTTCACTGGAGAAACAAGGCCGTGCCACAGAACACAGATGAGAGAAAAAAGCCTGTGTAGGAGCCCTCAGACGCTTATTCAGATCCTTTCTTACACAGGAGGAGAGGAAAAAGAGAATAGATCAGTATGAAATATTGGCAGACTAAGAATTCCCTTATAACTGAATAATGTGGTGATACAATACTATATACTATCCTACTAAGAAACATTTCTTTTTTATATGCTTTGCAGATTTCAGTGTTTTAGTTGAACAGAAATACATTGTCTCGATGCTAGAGTGTGCACAGTTCATCTCCTCACAGTGATTTACTTCATGCTAAAGAATATAAGGTCTAATAAAGCTCCAATTTAAATATTTAATTAAAAGCACTTCATCTAGATAGCAGCAGTGTTGTGGATTCTTGCCTGTGCTCGACTCTGGATGTCATCTGCGGTCATTTCTTCTTCCCACACAGTGTTCAGGTCACTCAGCAGAACCCGGTACTGTGTGTCACCAAACCAGGCTTTGGCCAGTAGATCAGAACCACCAATATTCACTGGCACCCATGGGAGAGCAAACAGGCCTCTTTCCATTTCCCCACAGCACACTTACACAATCTACTACATATAAACAAAGGTAACAGCAACCATAGATCAGCATAGCCACTAGTAAATACATGAGTGGTTTCTCATTATCCTATATCAATGTAGGTTTCCTAAAAACAAATTATGATTTTTTTTAGATGAAATACTTTAAACATTTAGAAATGAGATAAAAACAGATTTCTCAGTACCAAAACACTTCCCCTGAAATCCTACATTTACTATAGTATAACATGGTACATTTTCTAAGATTTCCGCAATTCTTAATGATACGTTCGATGTTATATATACTTGTTGCATTCGTGTCAGAATGTCTCGAGACAGCTTTAGATGTGTTTTAATATATATAATCAAATCATGATTAACTATGCGGTTGAAATCTGCAATATTTCGTTTCTATTTCTAACGTAACAAGTGTCGCACTTCTTTCGATATGCATAAACAACTGACAGCGGGTAAAATAAATAGTTCACATAGACATAACGAATTTTAGAAAACGTTTCATGGGTGAAAAATTGAGCAGTATCTACTCACCAACAAGGGGCTGTTTCGACTGACGCACATGCCCCGTAAAAACAAACCGGGACTAAAACGTTCCGTGAGGAATAGTTCCGTTACTGGACGCCTTAGGTATTAAGGAGGTTATAAGTAAAACAAAACAAAATATTTATAATCCAGCGTCTTTATTGAGACATTCATAAGTAAAACATTCACAAGCCTTCTGAAAGGGCTGTAATATTGTGTAAGAGATCAAGAACTGCTCTAAACACCACATCTTTTTAAAATCATCTCTCTTCTGATTCCTTCTCTTGGAGAATGTGGCAGGTTTCTTTTTAAGGTGAAGTTTCTTTCTGTGATATTGGAGTCATAGGTTAAAAGGGTAGTGATTACATATGAAAAAGAACTTTAATTTGTGTGTTTACATGGTTACATACTACAGGACTGAACTTGCTGATGTGTTTGGTTGGTTTTCTGATTCCAAGTTGTTTGTCCAGGGTGATTCAGGTTCCTGTCTCATAACCAGTTTCTCCAGAAACTGAACAACATCTTGCTTCGTCTCACATTCTTCTAGAGTTTTATAAAGCTTGCGCAACCTGGGGGCAGCACAAAAGGGGATCTGAAGAGTCTTTGCACAGCTCATTGTGAATAGTGTAAAATGGCTGTCAAACAAAAAATGTCAAAAAAAAACATATATACATAATAATAATAATCAGCAAAAACATGATATTGACAATTCTGTGTTTAGATTTATGCCACTTATCTTGTTTATTTAGCTTTTGTATAAAATAAGGGACATTTTTACCCCCCTATCTTAAAATATCAATTAAACGTGTGAAGATTTTTCAGAAGTTGGCGTCAGAAATTAATGGGGTAAAAAGACCCATGCTAATAAGGAAGGAATATTAGAAAGATTCTGTAAGTGAATAATTATAAATTGTTATGCACACACATAAACACACAAACACACAAAAAAATCTCTGCACGATATTTATTTTATTATTTATTTATAGCAGCTCTGGAGAAAACAGTGATGTCATCATCAGCTCACTTCAGTTCTTATCCAATAGTGTCCGTGCAATTATATTGCCAAATATTAAGTGTCCCCAACTAAGCAAGCCAAAAGGCGACGGTGGCAAGGAACCCAAACTCCATCAGTAAGAGAAATGGAGAAAAAAAAACCTTGGGAGAAACCAGGCTCAGTCGGGGGGCCAGTTCTCCTCTGGCCAGACGGACCATCCTGGTGTGGCTTAATTCCAGGCTGCATCGCGAGTCAGATATTTGGATTGATATCATTCAGAATAGGATAAGTGTAGTATTTTATTTTTAAAATGTTTATTTTTATTATTGTTTTTATTTTTTTTTGCACTAGGGATAAGATAGGCTTAGATATTTTTTTTTTTGCACTAGGGATAGGATAGGCTTAATTTTTTTTAATTTTAATTTAATTATTTTATTTATTTATTTGCACTCGGGATAGGATAGGCTTAGGATTTTTTTTCTCTCTATTTTTTTGTTCTTCGCTACGGTTGTATTTCCTTTTTTTCTGCACTATGGGAGAAAGCAACCTTCAGTGGCCGGTTGCCGACAATATAGCCATTCATTAATGATACAGCTATAACGGCATCATTAATCGAGGAATATGAAACAAATCCATAACCCATGCTCTGGCTGTTGTTCATAATAATTTTTGCACTGGTCACATATCCAAATGCAGAAAACAGGGAGCACAGCTCCTCACTGCCCAAGCTGTATGGCAGGTTTGATATATAAAGACTGTTGTCTTTCTTTTGGCAGCATTTGGAACTGGCATTTTTCTCTACCTCCCGTTCCTCGTAGGGCTTGTAATGGCTAATAGAAACTAGATGGTCATTTAGCAGCATTCCATCTAGTTTCTTAATTGCCAATTCAGCAGCCTCTAGTGTGGCATAATGGACAAAACCATAGCCTTTAGGTTGACCATTACTGTCGCACACCACTCGGCTGGAAAGAACTTCCCCAAAGCATGAGAAAGTGTCGTATAGGGCAAGGTCATCGATGTCTCTTGCTAAGCCCTTAATAATTATATTTCCAATTCCATTTTTTCTCAAAGTGGAATCATGTTGAGCCCACATGATTCGCATGGGTTTGCCCAAGAGCTCAGAAAAAATTAAAGTATCTAGGGCGTTTTCTGCATTGTGACGGTGTGCAAAAGTAACAAATCCAAACCCACGAGAGAGGTTGGTTGTTCTGTCTCTGCACACTTGCACAAAACAGATTGGTCCAAATGGGAGGAAGGCTGAAAGCAGCACCTGTTCGGTTACATGTGGGTGCAAATTACCCACAAACAAAGGGCCCGACTGGTCTCTTTCACCTTTAACCTCACCTGAACCGTAGCACGTGGTCATTTTGACTTTCTCTGAAAGAAAATGTTTTGTCAGAAAGCTCTCGGTCCAAAGCAAACCGCTGTGTGGAACTCACAATGGCTGAGTGCAAATTGCAAATGCTAAGTAAAAATCGCTGTCGCAACTGTTGTATCTGCAAGGGAATGCCTTAGTCAGATGCATCAGACAGAAACTATTTAGAATCTGACAGCTTTGCTCCTTTTATAGGCGGAACATTCTAAAATTCCAAATTATGACATCATCATGTGACATCCTCTGAGTAACGTTCCTCAACTGTAAAACACAATTAAAGCTATTTTGGTCTGATTTTAGACATTAAAATTAAGTCATAAACATTAATTATAGGAAAATAAATCAAACTAATGCCCTACATGTATGAGATAAAATGAGTACATTAAAGCTATGGTATTTAAATGCATCAGCGTTTAATAAAAGTTCAGTCAGTTTGAACCAGTATTAGCATTATTTTTACATTTAGGTTTTTAGGTTTTAATTTTTAGTGATTTTGTTATGTGCTTCAGTCATTTTTATTATTTTTCAAATATTTTTATTTAGCTTTAATTATTTTTACTTCAGTTTTAGTTTTAGTCATTTTAATTATTTAACTCATTATTATTTATAATTTGTGTTTACATTTTTTAAGTTTTCATGAAATATTTCAATTTTATTTATGTATTATTTCAGCTTTATTTCAATTATCAAAAACATTTTTTAATATTTTCTGCAGGTTTGATAATCTGTAGTTCCAGTTTATTCTGTAATCCAAGTTTAAGGGATTTTGTTATTTTTTGCCATTTTAATTATTTTTTAATATTTCTATTTAGCTTTAATTGTAATTCCATTTAATAATATTGTGTTTTTAGAGTTAAATATTTATATTTTATTGTATTTCAGCTTTATTTCATTTACAAAAAAAACAACATTTTTAATAACACCATCACATCAATTTTAATCACATTACACTGACACTGACCATGAGTAAACGGCATGTGAGCAGTATTTACATAGGATAAAACATTCATATTTTAAGAATTATTTGATTATTTAAACATTTGATTTTTATTTTCAGATGGATTTGGAAAATGCTTTATTTTGTCATCAATATTTCATTGTGTTGACGGTTTAAAAAAAACTATTAGGTGTCACTATAGGTTGGAACAACATGAGGTTCAGTAAATAATTACAGAATAAGTATTTCTGGGTGAACTGTTTCTTTACCGAATGTTGCAAGAGGTTGCTATTAACACAGTGTAGCCTATGACATTAGAAAAATTGACATTGAATTAAATATTGAAATACAATTCTCACCTGCCTCTCTTCTCTATTTGGTTCATAAGATCGCTGGAATCTCTGCCTCCTTGGCTATCTCTTTGAATCAAATGAGAAATAATGTCTGACTGAGTGGTTTTTTCATTACTGAAACAGATGAAAAAAGAAGCATGTTTAGTGGTTCACATGAAAAATCAATAATTTGACAAAGCTTATTTTAGGAGGGAATCTCACTAATCAGGATCTTGGAGGTTGTCGGATGATGGACAATGGGGAAAAAGTGATTTTTCCACTTGTTCCTCCACAGTCCTTTCAGGATGCTTCACCTAAAGAAAAGCCACAACGCCATTATGATCAGTTTATCATTCTAAAATGCTTATGCCTAACTGATCATAAAGAGCTTATATATAGAACATTATAGCATTCTAAGTAATCTTACTGACCTGATGAGAGTGTCCATAACCAAATGACCCATATGTTATGGCCATCTCAACATCTAACTTGCAAACAACCTACAATCAAACAGAAAATCATATTTTCTCTCTCACACATGAACCCAACAAGGCACTTTCCAAGAATAGAGCACACTTTGGTAATTTTTCTGTACTTTTTAAAATAATCATTAGATATCAGGCTTGTAATGAGAACTCTTACCTGTTACCAGCTATGTACCAATTATATAGTTCTGATTTATACTTCTCATACATTTACTTTTATTTTGTTTCATTCAATGTGTAATTGTTAGAAAATACACTTATTATCGCTAAGCCTAAAAAATATATAATATAGTGTATAGTCAATAGGTTGATAACATTTTCTGAAGGTTTAGCACTTCCTATCAAAGACTAAAAATGAAACAAATCATTAAGGTGCATTTAGAACATAGAGTAAACTTTAATTTCATGCCAACTTTAAGTGTTGTTTTTCTTTACACACACAAACAACAGTAAACCTGGTGGTTACCTGCTTATTGAGCATCACATTAAACTGGTGAGTGACAATGGATTCCTGGATAAAGATTGTTTTGTTGATTGAAGGTTTGAGAATTTGTACAAAAAAATCAAAAAACAAAACAAAACACAGCCATACATTGAGAACTTTCAACACGTTTAAGAAAGCACTGCCCATTGGTTTGGGATCTCTTGCTTCTGGCTCAAAGAAAAGAAGCTCCACCATGATTTGATTGGGATTCGCAGCACTGGAATTCTGCTCAGGTATCTGAATAAAAAAAAAAAAAAAGATTCAAAAACAGGCATAAAGCTGGGTGAAAATACATATGCACATCACACAAACACAATATCTGAGAACTGAAAAATGGCTGAATATAAATTTGATCAGTGTTTTGGATTAAACTGTTGTTCCCAAATAAAACTTGATATTAACACAGTATATAATATTAACATAACTGTGTGATACAGATCCTCTAACATCAGATCAGAACACATAAATTCAGCGAACATATCAGAAAGTGTGCACTCCATGGAGATGCGGAACAATTCGTCGTAGTGACAAACCTGGATGGAGAAGTATTTCCACTCATCGAAGCAAAGTGAGAAATCTGCTTTGCCTCCTCTGGCATCTTTGTTGCTTTGAAGCTTGGTGCACTTTTCCTTTCCACCAACAGATATCCTGAGAAAAAACTGAAAGTCTTTTGTGTAGAATGGATTAGTGATCAAAGAAAACGGTGCCAAAAAAAGTTCAGTGCAAAATTATTTAAACTGCAGACTTATTTAAAATGTTATTTTGAGATGCTGGGAAACATAAGGATACAGATGTTTGGAAACACTTTGCAATCCTTTATATGTACAGTCAGAACTCCTGTCTGAAAGCAAAAGTATTGTTGTAAACCATGCAAGGAAAAGGGCCATGAGGCTATGTAAACAATGTAGTTTGATTTTACTGCTGGTATACTTGTAGAAATCTCTCTCTATATTTATAACGTATAACTACATATACATTAGCACATAACCAAAGTTGCTTCAAAATGAATGTACTAGAGGTCTTGGTGCACTTCAGTTAATTTATATAAGCATATGCCAAATACATCTGATTGTGTATACTGTATGTACACTGCTAAACATTTGGACATTCCTCGTTATTACCATTTACATATTATAGAATAGCGTAATTGTAATCAAAACTAGAGTATGGAGTTTATAGGGGGGAAAAAATTAAAATCAATCAGTCAATATATCACCCTGTCTATCTATCTATCTATAAATACTGACTGGCACTTCATGAGGCACCAGCATATCCAGATTGTCCTCGGTCTCCTCTGCCGTCTCTTCATTCTCATTCTTTGAGTCCGCACAGTAAGTCTATGGAAACAAGTGTGGCGAAGAAAAAAAATCAAGTAGGCCTATAACAAACAAATCTGACACACAGGTAGAATAAATCTATTAAAAGTAACTCTAATATGTGACCCTGGACCACAAAACCAGTCTTAAGTCGCTGGGGTATATTTGTAGCAATAGCCAAAAATATATTGTACGGGTCAAAATGATCGATTTTTCTTTTATGCCAAAAATCATTAGGATATTATGTAAAGATCATACTCCATGAAGATATTTAGTAAATTTCTTACTGTAAATATATCAAAACTTCATTTTTGATAAGTAATATGCATTGCTAAGAACTTCATTTGGACAACTTTATAGGCGATTTTCTCAATATTTTGATTTTTTGCACCCTCAGATTGCAGATTTTCAAATAGTTGTATCTCAGCCAAATATTGTCCTATCCTAACAAAAGCTTATTTATTCAGCTTTCAGGTGATGTATAAATCTCAATTTCGAAAAATTGACACTTAAGACTGGTTTTGTGGTCCAGGGTCACATATGATCATTTGTATTTCCTGAATAACAATATCAGACACAAATAGCAAACAACAATAGGTCCTGAAACTCTTCAAAAAATAAAGAGAGTTTTACTACAGAACTGAATTATTTCAAAATTCTGATGTTGTGTGATTTTAATGGATAAGTACAGTTGAGAAGGTCAAGAACCTTTAAAATGAGACAGGCTAAATCTAATGAGACAGACAAAATCTAAATTTATTATGTTTAAAACTAGTAATTATTCAGTCAAGGATTCATTTGGTAAGTTATAGTTTATGCTAGAGCCTACCTAATAGCTCATTCTAGTGTGTTTAATATAGCTTTGTGCCTCCGATGCATAATAACGAATAGAGAAAACGGACATTATAGAGAAAGAGAAAATTATTCAAAGGGAAATCAATAAAATATTTTAATTAACGACCAATCTCAAACAAAGTCAGTCAGTATGACGTTATCACTGTCAGTTAGATTTCAAAAGGCGAGCTCCAGTCGGATATTTTTCAAGCTAAAATTTATAAAACGCAAGAGCATACAACACAGTTAAGCTTAAATTATCGACTACCAAGATATCTAAAAACCTTTACACTGCAATAAAACTGACAGATACAAAACATAAACTTTTATCTTTACAAACTCCACCTTGTGCTTGTTTTCTTCGTTTGTTGGGCTGCCTCCACGTTCATCCATCGGGTGGTTTCACATGAGATCTGAAAGTTAAATCTTTTCATTGGTCCCTGGCTATGCTGTTTGTTAATTGCAGTATTGTGTCCTGTTACTGTAGAAAGTTTATTAGTGTCAAAATTAATTTATTCCAAATCTCCCATAAGAATGTAGTTATGGGCGGAGCGACACCGTAGCCCCGCCCATTGCAGCCAGAGACATTTTCTTTCAAAATTCCACTGTCTGCAGTTATATTGTTATAAGTCGTTTGTGTTGGACACAACTGTAACAAAAATAAATTACATAAAAAATAATTTTAAAAACGATTTTGGAGAAAACATTACCATTAGTGATCAAATCAAAAATAAGCCCTACATCAGACAGGGCCCGATGAGATAATATTAAAATTTGAGCAGAGTATCCTCCATCCCACGTACAATATATACACACACATATAAATTATATATCTATAATTTGTTTATTTTATTAAGGCAATGCTGCCCTTGCTGCTGTTACAGTAATATGAATTTCTCCAGCCCGAGAGTAGCGAATACAAATAGAGTAAATCTGCTTAAAAAGTGAGTTTTATTAACTGAGGGCCAAACAATTAAGAGCATAATGAGTTTTCAATTTTGCATTAAAATGTAGAATGCATACAACTACTTTACAAAGACTACACAGACTTATATTCATGATATAAATTTGTATGTTTATCTATGGACCATCATGACAGAAGCACACAATAAGCTTTTTCAAGAGGTTGAAATCCTTTCCAGCTTCTCTTCCTCTTTTATACTAAGTCAACAATATGTTAAAATCCACACATACAATAACTATGGTATGTATCACTTCTACAGATGCTGACTGTTGGATTGTGAATATGTTTTACCACAAAAATGGTCTGGATTCAAGACAGTGACTCCAACATTCAAAGAACAATGCGTTAAGACAAGCTGGCATGTAAGTCGACACGTCCAACACCAGACAAAGCTCAGCTCACACCAAAAGATTCTGATCATACAAATAACACTCACATATTTTGACAGTAATTTATTATTTGCCATTAAAACAAGAGAATGGCTTGTTATATGTCAAATAGGATTTTTTTTTTTGAAAAGTAAATATAAAATAAAACACTTTTAGTTTCAGGACAGCATTAAGAGCAAGTGGCTAATACAGAGATTAAGCTGAAGAATAGTTGGGAAAACTGGATTTAAATGTGTGTGGCTAACCATCAGACTCAGCAGATCCCCTCCAAAGCATTTCACAGAACATTCCCAGCATCTTTCCAGGACAGTGTCTCTTTTGAGTTTTATATTGTCGCTGCTTCCTCAACGCAGTAACAATACTTGTTGTCATAGTTGTGGGCGTAACGGTGAGTTACATGGTGAAATGCCTTGTGTAATCGTATTCTATTGTAGGAATGACAGCTTGCACAAATTTCAGGAAAATCAGAAGATACCTGGAGTTAAAGTTAAGGGAAATTGTGTTTTAAAAAAAAAAAAAATAAATAAAAATAAAAATAAAGTTACTCATGAGCCAACATAAACATCAAGAATAAATCTACAAGATGTGTGTAGTTTAAGCACACTACTAGGCAAACTTTTTTTTTGACTAGAAGAGGTGTACACTAAGGCCCCGTTTACACTAGTGTATTTTCGTTTTTTAAAACGCATAACTTTTGCTACGCTTACACCTATCGTTTACACTATTCTGGCGTTTTCGAGGTTGAAAACAGAGACTTTTGAAAACGCTGCAGACCCCATTTTAGTTTGAAAACACCAGGGTTGCGTTTCAGTCTAAACGGACCAAAACAGACTTTTGAAAACGATGGCGTGGCTGCCCACATTCTCTGAGTATCCTTGACGACCATGTAAACAATAACATCATGCTCATTGTTGTACCCATAGATATGTATGGGTAGATTCCCCATTTGACCGCTCCAAGCACGCAGACGCGTCCGCCATCTAAATAACAGGGGATCTACCTATACATATCTATGGTTGCACCTGCATGAATGGTCATGTGACATGCGTTTTAGGTCGTGTAGTGTAGACGGAGATTGTTTATGAAACGCAGTGAAAACGCCAATGTAGACAAGGATCGTTTTCATTTTAAAATGCTGTTTTAAAATGAAAACGCACTATTGTAAACAGGGCCTAACAATCAAAAGTATTCATTAATACTTTTATTCAGCAAGAACACATTAAAATGACCAAAGGTATGGAAGCCCGTTTCCACCACTGAATAAAAAATAAAAAGGTTATTGCGACTCACAATTCTGACTTTTTTTCTCATAATTGTGTAATACAAACTCGCAATTGCGAGTTAAAAAGTCATAATTGTGAGATATAAACTCGCAATTCTGAGAACATATCAGTCTTCCCCCCCCTCAAAACTGGACTTTAACTCGCAATTACGAGTTTATATCATGCAATTCTGTAAAAAAAAAAAAAAAGTCAGAATTGTGAGATAAAGTCGCAATAATCTTTAAATATTTTTTATTCATTGGCGGAAACGGGCTTCCATACAAAGGTGACGGTAAAGTCAATGTTTCAAAAGTTTTCTATTTCATATCAATGCTGTTCTTTTGAACTTTTCCACAGCAGAATGGTTTTCAACATTGTTTTCATGAGCAGCAAATCAGCATATTAGAATTATTTCTGAAGGATCATGCGACACTGAAGACTGGAGTAGTGAAGCTGAAAATTCAGCTTTGCTTCACAGGAATTTAAATTACATTTTAAAGGGGTCATCGGATGCCCATTTTACACAAGTTGATATGATTCTTTAGGGTCTTAATTAAAAGTCTATAACATATTTTGGTTAAAATTTCTCAATGGTAGTGTAAAAAACACCTTTTCAAACCTGTCAAAATCAGCTCTGTTTTTAGCAAGCCATTATAGTCTATGTTGCTTTAAATGCGAATGAGCTCTGCTGACCCCGCCCCTCTCTTCCGTGGGGTGACGAGCAGTACTGTTTACTTTAGCCGCGAAACTGGCTAACTTGTACATTACTAGAAAAGGCGATTTGCAAAAATTCATTAAAAACCCTTATACTCACTTCTTCTGTAGGGTGAGGCTAGATCACGAATTATTCGCACCAACATTGACGCATTTAGGCAGATTAGGGATCGGCGCATTCGCTTCAAAACGAAAGTAACGTTAATCCTCTGCGTCTTCAGCAGCTCAGATGTCAGGAGTAAATGACGACTGCTATATTCATTATTACACCCAACAACAAAACACCTCAATCGCTTAATTGGAGACATCTTGTCTTCCCCTGCACCGGAGACGGACAGCTCTCAGCTCACATAGGGCGGGTCTAAGGTAAGACAGTCTTGTCAATCAACTATCGTGGGAGCGGCCTGCACAGAACTACATCATTCTGACAGGAATCTCAGAACAGCCTGATTTGAGAAAGGGGATTTTAAAATAGGGATTTTAAAAAAACCACTGGGTGGATTTTTAGCATTATAGGATGGATGTGTACACACACTTCCAACACACATTTATGTGCAAACAACTTGTAATCGGATGCAAAATTCACTTTACCCCTTTAATTAGTGCTGTCAAACGATTAAATCGCATCCAAAATAAAAGTTTCTATAAATAAAAGAATATAAATATAGATGTAAATATTTTCAAAATATATACTGTATGTGTGTGTATTTATATATACACATAATAAATATACACAGAACACACATATTATGCAAACAAAAACTTATTTTGGATGCGATTAATTGCGATTAATCGTTTGACAGCACTAATTTTAATATATATTCAAATAGAAAACAGTTATTTAAAATTGTACAAATATTTCACAATATTAACTGTTAGTACCGTATTTTTGATCAAATAAATGCGGCCTGGGTGATTTATTGGGTGATTAGTGATTTCTTGAAATTAAACTTAAAAAAATCTTACCGACCCTAGACTTCAACAATAGTGTATGTGCTTATTACAAACTATTTTTTTTATAGAAAGGATACATGTGGACCCCAAGTTCTCCTCCTCCTTCCGCCACTGTCTCGATAATCTTTTTCATCACCTCTGCATGTCTGACAAATAAAATCAAGAGAGCAGCTTTTTAGTTCGCTGACTGTAAATGAGAGTTAGATGTAAATGTAAATGAGAGGTCGATGCATGTAAAGTTTGTATTTACCTGCATGGATGCACAGAGCACATAGCAGGTGGGGGCAGGTGGGGATGATTCTCAATGGTGACTGTTTTTTTAACATGATCCTGGCTGATGTCTTCATACATCTGCTCCACCGTTAGAGGCTGTCTGTCCTGAAAAATAAGCACATCATGCAGGGTTTCAACAAAATGCGTTTTATTTAAGTGAAGGGAGTAGTTCGGGAAATATGTTTACATATGTTAACACATGTTGCCATCACGTCAAAGCATAATAAAGCAAAGTCACCTCATCATATCCAAACAGCCATAGTCTTGGTGTCTGGTAATATTTATCATATGTGATGTAAAGATCATAAGTTCTTGTCTGTAGAATGGCATCTTCCCCTCCAGCCTCTGGCTTGGTTTTACTTAAATCAGCCATTTTACTTGTGTCAAGAGTTGCCTAAACAAAAAATATGAATGAATAATTCTGCAAAAGCAAATCTTGATGTTGAAAACTCATGTTGAGGATAATTTCTTACTTCATCTGTCTCCAAAAGTCCACTTTCTTCATATTCTGAAATATAAATATAAAGTGTACAATTACCAGTTATGGCTGTTATTACCGACTGATAATGTGTCATGAAAACTAAAACATTCAGAGCTACCTTCCATGTCTGCTGCCTCTCCTTCATCTTCATCATCTTCATCACCATTTCCACATGCACCCGTCTGCACGTTCATATTCATATTGTCCTTCACATGCAAAACAATATATATTTACAAAAACAAAATATGATTAACAAACAGTTATCCCAAAAATGAACATTTACTCATCCTCAGGGCATCCAACATGAGGATCTGATGCAGAACAGATTTGGAGAAATTTAGCATTACATCACTTGCTCACCTCTGCAGTGAATGGCTGCTGTCAGAATTAGAGTCCAAACAGCTGATAAAAACAATCGCAGTAATCCACACCACTCCAGTCCATCAACTAATGTCTTGTTTAGTAAAAACCTGCGTGTTTGTAATTCATAATCCATAATAACAGTTCCTCCAGTGAAAAGTCTATCCCCTGTTATTCTCTCACATCAAAACCCACAGACATATTTGTTTAGAGCTGTTTTCACTTGTAAAGAGTGCTTGATCTGCGCATATTTCTCTTTAGATTAAGACAGGACAGCTTACTTTTTCATTGGAGAAAGCAATATTATGGATAGAGGATTCATATTTTAGCCAGAAGCAACAGTTAAAAACATCTGAATGATGGAACTGTTGCTTTCAGACAGTTTTTTGCTTCACAAGACCTTAATTGATGGACTAGAGTTGCGTGGATTACTTGTGGATTATTGTGATGTTTTTATCAGCTGTTTGGACTCTCATTCTGACGGCACCCATTCACTGCAGAGGATCCATTGGTGATGGAATGCTAAATTTCTCCAAATCTTTTCTGATGAACAAACAAACTCATCTACATCTTGGATAGCCTTAACCCTAGGCTAAGTGTAAGTAAATTTTCAGAAACAACTTTAAACCAATTCATTCATCATACAATTCCTCATTCTTGAAGTAGTCAACACGAGGCTGCCTACCTTATTATCCAAAGAGATTTCCCGAACTGCTTCTGTCACCCCTGTAACACCTAGTAACACAAAAAGAGTCGATGAGAATGTCTGTCGGAAACTTAAGCATGACAAAAACATGCTTTTAACGGCCACATGATACTGTTTATTCAGATTCAGTTTCATACCGGAGTTATGATAGGTATCCACCCATCCCCCGTCTCCATCATCCTCTTCTATAATGGCCTCCAGCTCGTCAGAGTACTCCATCTGTTTACAGCGCTTGTAACATGGAACTGAGCCATATTGTGACATTTACAAAACAGCTGTAGCACATTCATCACAGCTTCACAAAACAAATTACAATTGATTTATACTTCGGGAATGTACGTTTCAGAAACTGAGAAAGATTTTCACTTCCTTTACCATTTCGGGTTAATAGGAACTGCTTGTCTTTGGGCAGATAAGGCTTCACCTTTGCTTCCTCTCCAGATGCCCTAAAAGTAAAGAAAATATATTCTCAACACTGTAAAAAGCCACAAATGAGTATGTGCATAAAAAAGTAAGCTACGGAATATTACTCATATGAAGATTTACTCAAAAATAACAGATTTTTATGACTTCAAGATCTAGAAATTACACTTTTAAAATTCCCTCATATATCAAGGCTTTCCAAGTGACACAAATTGAGGGGACATACTATTTAATAAATATGTTTGTTTACCTTCACTTTAAATAATTTAAGCCATCTTGCCCCCCACCCCCCCAAAGGGCCCCGGCCCCTGGTTGAGAACCACTAGCGTAAATCTCTATACTACCAGTCCAAGGTTTGGACTTGAATTTGTTTCTTAAGACCTTAAAGACCTTTTACCTAAAGACTTGGTTTAAATGCATAAAATGAATTTTGCCACAAGCTGATTTAACATTTTGGTCACAGTATAATTGCTATTAGTTCATTTGTTATTTCATAGATATGAAGCCTTTACAATTATTGTATAAATGTGGAAATATGAATAGTAAAAAAGAAGAGTATATTGTACTGCAAACTTTTGATTGTTTCTGTATAACACTGTTTTGTTATATATATATATATATATATATATATATACACACACATACACACAGTACAGGTCAAAAGTTTGGAAACATTACTATTTGTAATGTTTTTGAAAGAAGTCTCTTCTGCTCATCAAGCCTGCATTTATTTGATCAAAAATACAGAAGAAAAACAGTAATCTTGCAAAATGTTATTACAATATAAAATAATGGTTTCTATTTTAATATACTTTAAAGAATAATTTATTTCTGTGATGCAAAGCTGAAATTCCATCAGCCATTCCTCCAGTCTAAAGTGTCACATGATCCTTCAGAAATCATTCTAATATGCTGATTTATTTTTAGAATTATCAATGTTGGCAACAGTTGTGCTGACAAATATTTTTTGGAAACTGCGATACTTTTTTCAGGATTCTTTGATGAATAAAAAGTTAAAAAGAACAGCATTTATTGAAAATATAAATCTTTTCTAACAATATAAATCTTTGCTATCACTTCTTATCGATTTAACACATCCTTGCTGAATAAAAGGTTTAAAAAAGAATAAAAATTTACTGACCCCAAACTTTTGAACGGTAGTGTATATTGTTAGAAAAGATTTATATTTTAAATAAATGCTCTTTAACTTTTTATTCAAAGAATCCTGAAAAAAAATAAAATAAATCACAGGTTCCAAAAAAAAAAATTTAAGCAGCACAACAGTTTCCGGCACTGATAATAAATCAGCATATTAGAATGATTTCTGAAGGATCATGTGACACTTTAGACTGGAGTAATGGCTGATGGAAATTCAGCTTTGAATCACAGAAATAAATTATATTTTAAAGTATATTAAAACAGAAACCATTATGTTATATTGTAATAACATTTTGCAAGATTACTGTTTTTCTTCTGTATTTTTGATCAAATAAATGCAGGCTTGATGAGCAGAAGAGACTTCTTTCAAAAACATTACAAATAGTAATGTTTCCAAACTTTTGACCTGTACTGTGTGTATATATATGTATGTGTGTGTGTGTGTGTGTGTGTGTGTATACGCGTGTACCTACTTAGCCATAATATGGAGACAAATTTGCACCCAGCAGTAATCTAAATCTGATAAAACCTCCCTTTGGCAACATTTTTTTTTTTTTTTTTTTTTTGCAAAGATGCAACTTTGTAAATATGCAAAACGCTTTCTTTTTGGGATAGGTTATATTATTTATAACTAGCTGCATATAATAAAACAATAGAGAAGTCAATAAAAACGTCCTCATTAAACAGCACAGTGTGTGTGTGTGTGTGTGTGTGTGTGTGTGTGTGTGTGTGTTCTTGCCATTTCCATGTGGGGCAGTGATGAACCAGATGATCTCCGGCTGCAACAAACTGCACAGAACACAAAACACAGTTGTGCTTGAATCATTGTGTGTAAACCCTACTAAATTGAGTATTTCACACCGTAACAAAATCAAAATGCACACTCACCTCCTCTGGAGTTATAACCCCAGTTTCTTTAAACTTAGATTCCTGGAAAAGGGAGATACATCAAAATGATTTCTATTTTCTAACCAGTCTTTATAACAGGGTTGAACAATGTAGATGGCCTGGGTGTGTGAGACAGCTTTACCATCTCAAATGCCAGTTAACAAACTATACCTTCTCTATTTGCTAATTTAAATCTGTCACCAAAGTAAAGTTGTCTAGTTGGTTAACATGGATATGGCCCACAAATTAATAATATTTTGCACTGTACAGAATGTCATCGTTTCCCGTATTAGTGAATGTGATATGATAGTGGTCATAGAGTTACAGTAAATTGCAGCAATACATTCACATTTAATTTACATTTAACCATTTTGTAGATGCTTTTATTCAAAGCTACTTACACTGCATTCATACAATACATTTTATCAGTTCATGCATTCATGTATATTATGTCAATGTAATGAAATGTGACATCATTCATACCAATGTACATCCGTACAAGTTTAAAAAAAATCAAATACATTTTAGTTCTAACATTAAAAAAGGTTTACTGTAAATGAGAGTCTATAGATTAATTCCAACGTTAACATGTACTGCTGTTTGCCGTGTTGTTACACCTTTGACAAAACTTTGAGTGATGTGGCATCTTATGTATCACTCCACGAAGAAAACACGACATTTTTATGGCCTTAACTAAATCACATTTCACATTCCATGGAATTTTCCGTTTATATTTCCTGAAATATATATCACAGTCAAATATATATGGCGTCTATTGAACTTTGGGCCAAATGACAGGTTGCATGTTGTGACATGCACGTCTGCTCGTATTGATCTCTGCTGACATCCACATACCATAGGTTGAGTCATTTCTGCTTACAGGTCAATGGTCGAATTTTACACCCTCATTAAACACCTTGTTTTATGCTCCAGCTACAGGATACAGCCTGCAAACCATGCTAACAATCATCGCCTTACCTTCAAAACTGGCGTTAAAAACTCCGCCACTCCCAAAGCAGTGCCTTTCACCGAGTTTATGACGTTCTGCATGCTGGAAGAAGCGTCTCCAAGACAGATGAATTCACGCAGAGACTCAAATGAATTATACTTGACTAACACTACATACAGAGTCTGTTTAAAGAACGATTTATAGAGCTACACCACATGACCTAAATCATCTGACAAACACTTCCGCATCTCAAATATCGCGATATTACGTGACACCCATCGTTGACAAGCAAAATGTGTATAAACTTCAGTTTATTTCATTTCATTTTATGAGAAGAGATTTGAACTAACAAACTTTGAGAAGAAAAACAATGTAAACAGTTTAGATTGATCGAAAATGCAATCTGCTTTTATTTCACAATTTTACTGTCATTAAATAATTTTGTAATTTTACAAAGAAAAAAATAAAATGTGTTCTTCGACCATTTCATAATGCGAATAAATAATCCTCTCTGAATATTTAGGACATTCGTAAAAATAATGATTTGTTTACATATTAGCTATATGATTATGAGGGACACAAGAAATGAGCTAAATAAAATATGGATCCAGTAACCTACAAGCCTGTTTATTTATTTATTTATAGTTAATGGTTTTATTATTTGCTTCGAATATTTGTAAGTCTTTCAATTTCGATATTGCCATGATTGCTCGTGGTTACAGACACAAACAGAAAGGGTGGAACTTTATACCGTTTGGAAGTCGGTAATTGGCCAAGCGTAGTCATGTGACTTGTGTGACGTCACCTGCGGGAATCTTTAATCGTCTTTGGTGGTCCAAAAGTGAATTCCGCAATAACAGAAGAAGACAAATAATAGAGTATTGCAAATCAAAGTTTAAACGCGCACTACTCTTTTTATGTCTGCAATATCTAAACCCACTCCACCGTCTTCTTGTTACGGTGACCTGTATTTTATGAACACAGTTTGTTAAAAGTAGACTACAACGTGCAACTTTACGCGTATCACAAACCCATTTGAAAGTAGGTTTCGGTGATACATATGATTTTAAACTTTCTGAAATGCAATAGAGCTTTTTTCTTGTGTAGTCTAGATAGAGACTCCAGAGTAAGGCAGACCACACACAGACTCGCATACAGGCCAAAGTACAGACTGAGAGAGACGGGGAGATTTGAGCCGCCATTGCGGTGGTAGTTTCTGAGACTCTCATCAGCGCCAAACTGTGAATAAAATCACGATACCGACACTTTAAGCGAGATTATATATCATCTAGAGCAGCGAGGTGAGTTGGTCAGAATTTATCATTATGTTACCTAATATCTGTCCGAAGAAAACTTTTTTTGTTTGTACTAACACTGAACGTTGTGTTTGGTTAAATCAGAATTGTTAGATATCCTTTCATCTAATAAGCTATTTGATTATTCTCTATACTAAAACACTAAACTAAACTAAACTTAAGGTTTTTATATTGTTTTTACAGTTTGGGGCTTAATACATCAATAATAACGTAAAGAGGAGTGTCATATCAAAATAAACAACATTTCAAGTTCTGAAAGAGTTGCATCCAGTTCACTTCAATTTAATGGTAAGATGTGTAGTTTTAATAACTTGTTGCTTGGGACAACTTGTTTGTATGTATAGTATAGTAACAATACGTTTTTGTGTTGGTAAACGCTTTATTACACTTTTGTTATCTGATCGTGTTCAGATGTAGTGCTGGAAGTTGTTATTTTGTACCTTAGCTCTTACATTTGCACTTGATTTAGTGATTATATTTGTAAAATTAAAGAAGAGTCAGCTGAACAATGAATATATAGTCACCCTCATGTTGTTCCAAACTTGGATGAATTTTATTTCTGCAATATTTTGCAGAATGTCCAAGCTGCTTGTCCACACAACAAAAGAAAAAGGGAATCAGAGCACCTGTGGACAAAAAAAAAAAAAAAGTTATCATAAAAGTAATCCATAACTCAAAATAACTCTATATGCCATGTTTTATGAACAAAGCTTCATCATATGGCTTCAGAAGATTTGGGGTTAAGGCTGCAACTATTATTATAATAACTGATTAATCTGCCAATTATGTATTCAATTAATTGAATAAAAAAAGCAAAACTTATTTTCAGCACTTTTTCAAAGTTCTACATTCTACATCCTGCCCAATATTGTCCCCCAAACAATGTGTAAATATATTGAATGTATCTATATGAACTATGCTATTATGAGCAAAAAAGTGTTAAAATACAAACATTACATTATACATTACTATCACTATAAACGGCAACAGTGAAATACCGGCATGTGGGAATTGCTCTATACAAATAAAATTGGGTTCATCTCATCATTCAGCACAAATCCAAATGCAGTTTGATCATTAATTGAATCATATAAGTCTCTTTGAAATATAAGTCACAGGTTGTTTCAAAATATATTTAAAAAAAAAAAAAAAAGTGACTTATATTCTTATCATAAGTAACAGAATTGCCTTTTATGGTGTTTTTGAATTTTTTGAGATTGACTGCTTCAGTCCCCATTCAGTTTTATGAATGCACAGGAGTTTTTGAATGAACATATACTTCAAGAAACATAACCGACTACATTTTTAACTTTCTTAGACATCTTTGTGAGATGATCAAGCAATGGATCTCCAGCCTCTGCAAACATATCCTTGGTCTGCATTTGGATGACATAGCGTGTTTACCATGAACACCAGCAGCAATGAAAGCTTACTGGGGAACGCCACAGACGTGAGAGACAGCAGCGCCTGGGTCGTGGAGTCTGTCGTGATATTAGCCATTGCCTTGTTTGTCTGTCTGGGCAATCTGCTTGTTGTGTTGACCCTTTATCGGAAGCCCTACCTCTTAACACCAAGCAATAAGTTTGTCTTCAGCCTGACGCTTTCCAACCTCCTTTTGTCGGTACTGGTGCTGCCATTTGTTGTTGCCAGCTCTCTTAATAGAGAATGGCTGTTTGGTGTTGTATGGTGCAACTTCACAGCACTGTTATATCTGCTCATCAGCTCTGCCAGCATGCTCACGCTGGGAGCCATTGCCATCGACAGGTAAGGAGTGAATGCATTTGTTCCATGCAAAAATAATCTTTGGCCAACAGCTCTCACTGTTCTATATTAAACCGTTTTTGTAATCAGGAGTCTAGACGTTAAACTCTGCATCCTGTAGCTGAAGTACAAATGAATGGCTGCTTTGTTGTCTGGTTTGTTGGCCCCTGATGCCTTTATTTTTTATGCTTGGTATGTGTGGAAGAAATCTTGATCTGATGCTTTGTGTATTATGACAGCTTATTCAACCTCATGTTGTTCCAAACCTACAAGATTTTCATTTTCTCATGAAACACAAAATTAGATATTTTGAATCAATAGTGTTAAAAATAAGTAGCATGAATGAGGAGTCTTCATTTATGACTATAACTTTGAACTGAATACATGAGATTTTAATCAGTATTTCCAAATAAATATTTAAATATATTTTTCAAGGTAATTTATTATTATTATTTATTTATTTTTTTTTTTTACAAATATCAAATAACATATATGAATTTGATTCATAAATATCAAGTTTTTGGGCAGTCGCACAACATGACATTGCCAAACATTCTCTTGTCATAAAAAGCTTAAATTATCTGTTATTGTAAGAGATTTATCAACCTTGTATAAATTGCATTTTATACATTATATATTTGGGGGATAGCACAGATAGCATCAATTTGCACAAAAATGACTGTCGTGTCATTGTCCCATGTTTCAAGTCTGAAGTTAAATGATATCAAACCAGCACAGACCAAAATTTAAGCAATTAATAAATAAAAATGTTCTCCTTCAGGTGCCTTTAGATCAGTTCTCAACCAGGGGCCATGACCCACTACGGGACCTCAGTGAATCAATTATATCAAAATAATTATATCCAAAATATCAAAATTGCATGACAAAAATTAATTAATAATAAAAAAAAAAGTTTGATATCATTGACACTGTTCACAACACTTTTAAAATCGGTTTGATTTTATTGGCACAATTGTTCCTTTTAGGTCAGAGTTAGAACATATCGATATCTAAAACTATGCTAACCATGTTTTGTGTTCTGTCAGGTATTATGCTGTGCTGTTCCCAATGGTCTACCCTATCAAGATCACAGGAAATCGTGCAGCGGTGGCCATAGTCTACCTGTGGCTGCACTCTCTGGTGGGCTGCCTGCCTCCTCTGTTTGGCTGGTCCACATTTGAGTTTGATCATCTCAAGAAGACCTGTACCGTGGCCTGGTATCGTGACGCCAGCTACACTGCATTCTGGGTTGCATGGTGCTGGCTGATTCCACTGTTTGCCATGCTGGTGTGCTACGGCCTCATCTTCCGCGTGGCACGGCACAAAGCTCGCAAGGTGCACTGTGGGACGGTTGTGGTAGTTCAGGAGCCCCCGTCCTCCAATAGGAACGGACGAAAGAACTCCACCGCCTCGGTTTCTTCTGTCGGGAGCCGAAGAGGTTTTATCTACGCTGGAAGCCAGTGTAAAGCCCTGGTCACCATTTTGGTGGTGGTCGGCACCTTCTTGATGACGTGGGGGCCATATGTGGTAGTGATCTGCACTGAGGCGGTATGGGGGCGAGGAAGTGTGTCACCGGGACTGGAGACGATGGTGACCTGGCTGTCGTTCGTCAGTGCTGCCTGTCATCCTCTCATATATGGGCTGTGGAATAAAACTGTAAGGAAGGAGCTGCTTGGCATGTGCTGTGCTGACCGCCACTACCGGGAATCATTCATTAGTCGCCACAGGAAGTCCCGCCTCTTTAGCATCTCCAACCGAATCACAGGTGAAATGTTTTACCCCAATTGTTTGAATGGGGAGTTTGCACATAATTTCATGGTTATGTGTGGTTATGTGAGTGTGTATGTATATCCATATGTATATATATATATATATATATATATATATACACTGAACAAAATTATAAATGCAACGCTTTTGTTTTTGCCCCCATTTTTCATGAGCTGAATTCAAAGATCTAAGACTTTTTCTATGTACACAAAAGGCCTATTTCTCTCAAATTTTGTTCACAAATCTGTCTAACTCTGTGTTAGTGTGCACTTCTCCTTTGCCGAGATAATCCATCCACCTCACAGGTGTGGCATATCAAGATGCTGATTAGACAGCATGATTATTGTACAGGTGTGCCTTAGGCTGGCCACAATACACAGATCACGCACACACAGAGAGAGAGGTCATAGATTGCGCTGTACAAACACAGAAACATTCAGGAGCATGGAAACCTTTTGCCATCGCTGCCTTTAATTACTAAAATAGCTTAGATACTGGATCGCTACATTATATTCCTCAGTAACGAGGGGGTAAAATCATTGTTTTTGAAGTAACTAAACTTACAGCTTCATTGTTTGTAGAGAGAGACACACAGATGCAGTGCAGGTAATTCACACACGCAACTGTCATCTCTCTCTCGGTCAATCGATCACTAATTAATTAAAAAAATGTTAATTCATTCAATTTTGGTTAAAGAAAACTGATTTTTACAAAAAAAAAAAAATTCTGTGGATTAACTTGCACAAATGAATTGTTCACCTCAAGACTAGTAATGGGCGCTAACAAAGTAAATGGTTTCAATTTTGATTTCGTCTTTGTGTTGCAGATCTTGGTATGTCTCCACACCTGACGGCCATGTTGGCTGGTGGAGGCCAGCTTTTAGGTGCTGGCAGCAGCACAGGAGACACTGGCTTCAGTTTTTCCCAGGACTCAGGTGTGTGTAGATAAAACTGTATATTTACATAACTTTAAAATTTTGAGGTTGGTGATTTTTTTTTATGTGTTTAAAATACGTCACTTATGCTCACCAGAGCTGCATATATTTGATTCAAATATGATTTCTGTTTACTTTTAAATGTATTTTATTCCTGTGATGCAAAACTGTATTTTCAGCAGCCATTACTCCAGTCCCCAGTGTCACATGGTTCTTCAGAAATCATTCTAATATGCTGATCTGCTGCTCAACATTTCTTATAAATATCTATATTGTGCTGTTTACTGACCCCAAACATTTGAATGGTGGTATATATGCATATATATTTAAGGGCATCTTAAAAAACAATTCATCTATTACCTAAAGTGTTTTGTTTTGTAATGGTCACTCTGCAGGTACAGATATCATGTTGCTGGATAACTGTTCTGAAGGAGCAGAAAGCTCACACTACAGTGCTTTAGTCAGCAAGCGCAGGACTTCAGTGATGTTTGAGGACCAGGTGGAGCAGCAGTCTAAAGGTATAGTCAACTACCTCTGTAAATAAGTAGTGTTAAGAACAGAACTCTATAGCACCCGAACTTTCAAATTCACATTACATAAAATTCCTGATTGTTAAATCTGTAGTTATTTCTTATTTCCAATTCTGTACATTATTTTCCAGCAGATGAGGATCAGTCTCAGTGCCTGGTGAAGGCGGAGATACATCAGGTGATTGACAGCTTTGCGTCCAGTATGGCGAAATCCATCGAGAGCGATGCCAAACTTCTGCTGTTCGGTACAGAGTCTCTGACTGACAGCGTTTCATCGTGTCGACCCGCACAGATGAGCTCACGCTACCCGGATGGACAGAGGGTCCGTCTGGAGAGCATCGATGAGGGAATTTTTAACGATGACAAGGTCGAAGATGACGAGGATGAAATTGAGGAAATATGTGCATAAATAAATCTGCACATGGCCTGATATTGGTCTGTAATGTTTTCAATGAAGCACATACTCTGTGTATATATGACTACATGTATAGCATACATACAGCGAAGATGCTATGATATTCATCCTAAACTCCTAGAAAAAGCTCAAAACAAGTCATTTTTAGCTCTTTGAGGAAAAGAACTCTCTTGCAAAGCAGTTACTTTTCTAACTAATTTAAACAATTTATGTATATACCAGGTGTGTCCAAACTTGGTCCTGCAGAGTTTAGCTCCAACTTGCCTCAACACATATGCCTGGATGTTTCTAGTATGCCTAGTAAAACCTTGATTAGCCAGTTCAGGTATGTTTAATTAGGGTTGGAGCTGAATTCTGCAGGACACTGGCCCTCCAGGAGCAGGATTGGACACCCCTGATATAGAACAGACTGGGGCTAGTTGTTAGGCTTATTGGTCCAGTGAATGGTTCTCAGAATAAGTTTATTGAAAGACAATTTCTGTTTAGGAATATACCATTGTCGGTGCCTATAGCCTAGTGCAGGGGTGCCCAACCCTGTTCCTGGCGATCAACTGTCCTGAAAAGTTTAGCTCCAACTCTAATCAAACACACCTGCCTTTAATTTTCACGCGATCCTGAAGATGTTAATTAGTTGCTTCAGGTGTGTTTGATTAGAGTTGGAGCTAAACTTTTCAGGACAGTCGATTGCCAGGAACAGGGTTGGGCACCCCTGGCCTAGTGGTTAGGGCACTGATATATAGCGCAACTGCGCCTCAGGCTGACCTGGGTTTAAATCTTGACCCAGGGTCCTTTGCCAATCCCACTTCACCCAACAATTTCCTGTCAATCTTCACTGTCCTGTCATCTAAAAGCACAAAAAAAGAAATATTATGCCACAAAAAGTATTTTCTCAGGAAAAATTCTGGGCGTCTTATCACACTACATGGGGTAAGTTGTCAAAATGGGAAATTCATAGCATTTTGAACAGTTAAACAATTCTTATTAATTAATGAAACTACAGAAATTCAAAGGATAACAGAATTTCAAAACATTATTTTGCCAACAGGCAGTTCAGTTGATACAAATAGATGAACTACATCCCTTTTATTTTTTGTAAAGTACCTTTGTTCTAAAAACAGTTCAAGTTCTGTTTAGTTTTTAGGACAGAATTTGCAAAAATATTCCTTTTTTTTTTTAACGAGGTCTTTAAAACCAACATGTAAACAAGCATTTATGCAACTAGAAGTCTAACACAAAACCTTGTAATTACTGTAATGCAGTACCTGTGACAACTAGCCCCGGTCTCTTTTAACTGTAGTGACTTCACATTATTCAGTATAAATGAGCTGTGTAAAGGGGTTCAGTGTTTAATGTGTTTGTACAGATGGAGGGGACCCACAGGAAAAATAATCTTTTGAATTTTGTGTTTAGCACTGTTTACATATGTCTGCTTTTAAAATTCTGTGTATTACTTTGTCTTATTTTCATGTCATATTTACTAAGTCACAACGTGGCCTGCATGTTTGAATACAACCATGAATAATGATTAGACCTGCCAAAAATTATGAAGCCCAGTCCATTATGAGTGCAAAGCTTTGTCATGCGGTGCTGTTTTCAGGTACTGAGCTTAAACTACATTGATACATATAGTCTTCTATTCAAGTCTTAAGTATAGGCACACAATCATGATACATTTGATATTTCTACAGTGGAAAAAAATGTAAAATATTTATAATACCTTGTTCTTAAAATACTCCAGATATGCAGGTGGAAATTATTTTATGCTATTTCTTTGTATTGCATTTCAAGTTGTAAACATTTTGTAATTTAGTGTTCTTTTTTTGTTTTAAACATTTAAATTATTCTTTTACAAAACATTTATTATTCTTTGTCTTTTAAATCATAACTGTCTTTCTGAAAAATAAACAGCACTTGTATTTTTAAGTCTGCTTCTCACAGTGGTCAGTATGTGAAGGTGTTTAATGATTAGAGTCTGCTGAACATCTGTAAGGATCTCAGCCAACACTGGTGCAGCATGAGAAGAAGAATCTGCAAACTGAGAAGGACAATTTCCTCTGTCTTCAGTTAGAACCAGAATTTTTAATCTTGTTTTACAGGGAAATATCTTTTACAAATTGTACAAAATTATTTGAAAGCAAAATGGTGTAATTTTTTTAAGACATTAGGACTGAGAATATATCTTGAGATTAGTTTTACTTTTATAACCCTTTTAGCTAATTGTCTTTCGATTTATGCATGAATCTAACAAAATTCACTGGAATTTATGACTAACAGCAAAAAGCAATTTGTCAAGTCTTATCTTACACAGTTTGTATTTGGATATTCTTACAGGATGCTAGACAAACATTGTTTTTTTTTTCTTTTATATAACTTTGATTATATGCTCGTTATGCAAAAATAAGCAAAATATATAAAATATTTACAAACACCCAATAAAAATTTGTCACCAAACTGTGACCTTTTATCTCACAATTTTGACATTTTTCTTGCAATTTTGCATTTATATCGATCGCACAATTCTGTTTTTTGTTTCCACCACAGAATAAAGAATAAAAAGATAATTGCAACTTTTTATCAGACAATTCAGATTTTTTACTTTTCAGATTTTTTTTCTTTTTAAACTCAGAATTGGGAGATATAAACTCACAATTCTGATTTAAAAAGTCTGAATTGAAAGATATAGACTTGCAATTCTGAGAAAATTGAGTTTATATCTATCAATTCTGAGTTTAAAAAGAAAAAAATCTGAAAAGTGAGATATAAACCCGCAGCTGCAAGAAAAAAAAATTGCAGTTACTTTTTTTTTTAATCCTGTGGAGAAAACAATCTTCCATACCATTCATGTGCACCTTCATAAACACCTTCATTCATCATTCTCCTGTCCAGAGCCTTCTGATCAATCTCCTTCAAAACGATCTGCAAACAGCACAAAAAGATCTGCGCATTATGCTGTGATCATGCGTACAGCATAATCTGAGGATGATAAAGGGTTTAATCAGACCTGTTCTGATGTGGCTGAGAGACGCCAGCATTCTCAGCATGAAGGACGCTGGGACTGTGATGGTGTTTCTGGTCTCTTCAAGCATCCGCTCATTGCGCAGAATTACCTGCAGAGGGAGACAGACAACTTACTCTGAGCAAATCACGGCCCACTACACCAGATAGCTGTCCATGATTGAATTTAGATCATTTATAATCTTTGCATGCATAAACATACTTAGAGAAGAATAGAGTAATAAATGAACAAACTAGACTTCACCCACCTCTTCTGTCAACACTCTGTTAAATGATGGAGACTCCTCCATGGGTGACCAGATTTTAATATCATAATCAATTCCAGAGGAGGCAAGTACTATGACAGACGAATCTATAATTATGAACTGATTTTGTAATCAGACAACATGCATTATAATGAACTTAAGCACAAGTAAGATATGCAAAATACTATTTCACTGAAAAATGGAGAGGAATTAAACTTGCAACCTTTTTAAAACCTTCTTCAATCCATTACAACATGCCTGCTTGGCAAGATGTAATGGATTCCCAGTTTCAATTTCATGTTAGGACAAAAACACTGGGTGAACTCACATGGCTCGTATGGATGAGGCTGCAGACAGTTGACGACATGATTGTCAGCTTCCATCAGCATCACATGCTCTCCTGTATGTCTGTCCCATATGAAGATATGGCCACAGTCTGATCCGCTCAGCACAAAGTTATTACCCCAAAAACACGCCTCTTTGGTCTAAAGAAATACAGCGAAATCAGTGTACAATCAAGCACATCTGAGATGCTTTAAAACAGAAAATTTGTATGGAACCAATATCTATTTTTATTTTTTTTTTACAAAACACTGCCTGGTGTGGAGTTACTTGATCACCAAAAATATTTAAGAGAGGTAAATATTATGTGATAAAATATGAGAATATTTACAGTATCTCACAGAAGTGAGTACACCCCTCACACTTTTGTAAATATTTTATTATATCTTTTCATGTGACAGCACTGAAGAAATGACACTTTGCTACAATGTAAAGTAGTGAGTGTAAAGCTTGTATAACAGTGTAAATTTGCTGTCCCCTCAAAATAACTCAACAC
>JAFVLL020022071.1:0-17946 GCA_021397915.2 Tor tambroides
TTAAAGACCCTAAAGAATCATATCAACTTGTGGAAAATGGGCATCCGATGACCCCTTTAATAATGGTAGAAAAGATTCTTTTCTATTCATTAAAAAAAGAATTCTGAAAAAGTGTGTCATGGTTTTCACAGAATTATTAGGCAGTACAATTGTTTCAAATATTGATAATGATATGTTTCTTGAGGACCAAATCAGCATATTAGAATAATTTGTGACATTGAAGACTGGAGAAATGGCTGCTGAAAATTCAGCTTTGTCATCACAGGAATAGATTATTTTTTTCAAATATATAAGAAAGTGCACCACCCAAGTTGTCCAAAGCATGGGCGCATTTTATAGAAAATACTTCAAAGACGATCATAAGCATATCGTTTCATGTGGCCAGGTTGCTTTGTAAAATGTGCAGAATGTTTTAGCTGTTAAAAGCGGTAAGGAGATGAATTTTTCCCAAATGAATGCTCAAACAATTTTATCTTTAAATGTTATAAATACAGAGTCAAATAAACATGTACATGTTACTCTCTTTTAACAGCAAGTGAGCCACCCTCAAATATTTCAAAAAAGTGGACGTGCTCATATGCATGTTTAATAATTCAGTTTTTTAGAAACTTTTTAAACTGTTTAAAGCTTTAGCATAATATATAACATACATTAACATTAATTTGTGCAGTCATTGTTACTGCTGTAAAAGCACAATAAATTACTTTGGAATCTCCTGTAGACAGTATAAAAGGCATTCCAAATATTTTGATATTTTAGTTGATTTCATTTTTAATTTCATTTTTGATATAAACAGTTGCTAAAATATGGTAATATGCAATTATACTATGCAATAATTACAATAACTTAGAACTATGGTATTTTGGTGGAATTTTTGTAAGGGTTATTTAGTGTTTATAGTTTAACATTTAAGCGTCCGTGCATTTAGAAGGTTGCCATTTTGCCATTTTTATAATGTAAAATTGCATTAAAATGTGTAAGTCTGTGGTTACATTTTATCTAGCCATTTATCTGTGGTTTTAGTTGTTTCCCCCACTGTTTCTCCCTCACTTCCTATCCCCCTCTTTCTCTCCCTCCATTTTCCCCCTCTCTCTTTCCATGTCTGTTTCTAGTTTCCTCTTCCCATTAATGTTCCCTTCCCCCACATACAAAGGGTCCCTCATTTTTATCCTCTCTTTCTCTCCTTTTCCTGTGTAACTCTTTCACTTGCTTTACAAGTGTTCAGGAATGTTCTTTATCCTGGTAAATATTTGCAGGAACAAGAAGATAGTTTCCCTTGCATTGGCACAAAAGCAGTCTTATCAACAGGTTTCCCAATTCAGGTCTATAACATCACCAAATAGTTTTGTCTGAGATAAATATATCCTTGATAAACAGTGTTTATTTTCCATTTCTTGGTGAGAGCAACAGCAGGCGCGTGTCGTGTGCCGGTGGTTAGTCTTTAGCCTTCCCGCCGTCGGCCTTTTTTTTTCCAGGAGATTTTATAGGTTATCCATTAAATCGATATCTGAAGACCTGGAGCGATCTAATTTGGGCCATTTAAACAGGTACTTAGTTTCAGTGCAGTAATTAAAATACTATTTGGACGCAAACCTTGTTCCCCCTCCAAACAGCCCTGCAGGACCCAAAGACTCTTAATTGAGGAAATCCCTGGCTTAATTGATCTGTAACCTGCTGTTTGTGCCAAGCGGGTGGAAGCGAAAGAGTCTGTGCAATTCTCAAGTTTGACTGGACTTAATTTTTACCATGCTGGCTTTGCTTGATGTAACTTTTCTAAAGAGTAATCAAGCTCAGATGAAGTCTTTTGTGGTAGGCTACTTATAGTATGTGTATTTCAAAAGGGTTGACTTCATATATGTTGTATTTAATGGTCACATTCTCTCCTGTTTCCTGTTGCAGTGTATTTTGGGATTTGTACTGTGCCGCTCCAGACCGCCGGGAGACCTGCGAGCACTCCAGCGAGGCCAAGGCCTTCCACGACTATGTGAGTAACGTACAGACCTGACCTAGAGTCTTTTAGCTGAGCTTCAACTTCTTGTCCAATGACGATGTGTGTTGTGGGCGGGGCTTACCTTCTCTCTGTTGTCCGAGTTTATTGATGTGAGTGTTTAGTGAACGACACAAGGCAGATTTGCTTACCAAAGTGTCACAAGATACGTTAAGTGAACTGAATAGAGGTTTTTCGCGTGAATTGGTGTGTGTTGGATGCGTTATGTGTGTAGATGAGTGTTTTGTTCCAGATCATGTTTCTTCCTGGTTGTCCTTTTTAAAAATGCTCACGGTATGTAATTGTGTGCATTACAAAGACAAGTATGGGATGTTTATTTCCGCTTATTTTTCCGGCAGTGGCTTTCATAAAGCAGCTGCGCGGCGTCTCGCGAACACAGATTTGCGCGGGTTCTTTAATTTGCACGGACAGACATGTAATCTGATTAGCGTACTGAATGCTGTGCATTCACAGATGTAATATTTCAGTAACAGTGAAAAGCATAATGAAATGTCAGTTGTTGTTGCCGGGATGCCCGCGGGCTTGAGTCAGAGCGGGAAGGATAGACGGATGGCTCAAAACAGGTTGAGTGTAAACGTCTGGTTTATGCATATGTTTGTTAAAATGAAGGTCATATAAGGGTTGTTGACTTTGTGTTACAGTGCGATTTTTAATTCAAGTTACGGTTGTCTTAGTCTTAAAAAAATGACATACTAAGTTAAAGGAATTTATCTGGTTAAAATGCAAATTATAGCCTAGATAATATGGATAGTACACATGAATACAATATAATGGTGCAAATTAACACTTATTTTACACAGTTTATGCTCAAAATGCATGCAAAATGTCTTTTATTTATTTATTTAAATTGTATATTAGCCAGTGAACAGTTCACCCTTCAACATATTCAAACAGTTCACCCAAAAATGAAAATTTGCTGAAAATGTACTTGACCTCAAGCCATCCAAGATGTGGATGAGTTTATTTCTTCAGCGGAACAGATTTGTAGAATTACAGCATTGCATCACTTGGTCACCAATGAATCCTCTGCAGTGAATGGGTGCCGTCAGAATGAGAGACCAAACAGATGATAAAAACTTCACAATAATCCACAAGTAATGCATATGACTCCATTTAATCTATTAACGATTTGTGAATCAAACAGCTGCATGTTTGTAACAAACCTAATTCATTAAGATGTTTTTAACTTTAAACTGTTGATTCCGGTTTATTGGCTTTATTGTCTAAAGCGGCTAGGGTTATTAAATTGCCAATCCATTTTGTCCATTTTCAGACTCACTTAAATGATAAAATTACCTGTAAATAACCTGTGATAATATTCCTTTAATTTGTTGTGTGTGTTTATAGAGGTCTGTTCTACAAACTATGTTCTAACGTCTGATGAGTAAATCTCATGAATACAAGCTAAGACTTGTACGTGAGCGATAAAAAGAAAATGTGATTTAGTGGATAATGAGATCAGGGTTAGTTCAGAGGGCCCGACCTCTAGTCTGTCTGCTGAACTTGACTGGTTGCGTTTATGGAGACGACAGCCCAGAACGGGCCTGCTCAGTGTCAGGAGTTAAGTCAACATCTAGAAGGAAATAGAACCAGTTTCATTCCACTGACCAACATTTCACTGACTTGCATAAAAACCAAACCAAATATTGGACTAAAATATTTCCAGAGGATGTGATTTGCAGTATTTTACTAATAGCTAATCGCGTACTCCTCATGCATGTCGTCGCTCATTGATCTTAAATGTATTACTTGTTTAAATGACTTGGTTAAACATGATTAAATATGCACAGCCTTTTCATTACAAGTGCAAATATTCCATTTTCCCAAATCACCAGAAAATGTTCTGATCAGAATGGGGGGATTTTTTTTTTTTTCATTCTGCATTTCCAAACTTTCCCTTAATCTGCTTAAAACAGCAGTTCACCCAAAAATTTCAGTCCTTAAATCGTTCCATGCCTGTATGCTGTTGTTTTCAGTGCTATTTATATATATATATATTTACATTATATATAATATATTATTTATTAATATTTTGATATTAGCTTTTATTTTTACATTTTCAGTTTTTTTTTTTTAATTCAGTTGTATTTATTTTATTTTTAAGTTCAATTAATGAAAATGTAATAGTTAAATAATAGTTTTGTTTTGGTTAATGACAAAACTGCTGTGCAACAACAACAACAAAGTATTTTTTTCTTCATATGTCTTTTTACTATAACAACAGTTCTTAAGTGACTATGGGCTGTCAAAAAAGCAACAACAACAAAATAAAAAAACACTATAATGGTTATCTGTACATATATAATATTGTATAAATGTAGTATATTTGTCACATTTATTCACAGATAGCTAAACATTATGACTAAAATAAATATCTAAAAATTATTACATCCGACCTGCTCCATAGGCTTCATATTCATTCTGAATATGAATATGAAATAGCAATAAGTACAAGTTATTGATTTCAGAAAACTTGGAATATAGCGTACGAGTCAAGTACTATTTTTGGAGTTTGATGTTGCTATAAACTATAGGATTTCAAGTATTCCACTGAAAAAGTCTTTTGTCAGAGTTTGTGTTTGTTTGTGTGTTTGTGTGTGTGTGTTTGTGTGTGTGTGTGTGTGTGTATGCGCTCATGTGTGTTGTGGAGCTGCAGTATCATGTGTGCCGGTCTTGGCAAGGTCTTTGCTGTTACTAGGGTGTCCTTGAGTTCAGTGATTTATCATGTTCTTATTCTGATCCCTTTGCTCCCTTGTTGGGTCACAGCTCTGTAGAGGCCTGTGCTCTGTGTGTGTGTGTGTGTGTGTGTGTGTGTGTGTGTGTTTGTCTTCAGGCCTGCATTGCCCACACCTTCCTGGCTGCTTCTGCACTGAAATCAAGACAGTCAGGAATCCTCTCGGTGTAAGATAATGGAATATAACGGTCTAATCCTCTAATCCCAGGAATGGTTGAGGGCTAATCCAGGGATTTTGTGGGATTGGTGTCTTGGCAATAGGGATGGAATTTTGGGACGCAACACCTCTAAATGCCGGAGTCGTCTGTGTGCTCTTCACTTTCTGCCGGGCTTGAGTCGTAAAGCTTCGTAATGAGCATTGATTAAAAACACCGCAGACAATTCACAACAAACTTACACCTCAGATCTGGTTGACGATCCAAGCATGTTAGTCCTGCTTGTTAAATCAGGATGCAAAAATGTTATTTTACATAATATAATGTAGTATTATTATAAATATAATAAAAGTTATTTTTCCTGATTTTTTTTTTTTTTAAAGAGACTAGAATAAAATAGTAAAAGTAATAAAAATATGTAAATCAATTTTTGATTTACTTGATTTTAAGACAAAATGTTTAAAATCATGTAAGATTAAGACTCTTGTTAGTTATTTTAGAAAGAGACTTAGCCATATGAAATCACATGACCAGCTGTGTCTTGAAATTCAGGTGCGTCAATAAACAAAAGTGTGTTTTTTTTTAGAGAATGCCAACCACAAATGCGATATCGAAGACTTGGCAAAACAAGTTTTTAGTGTGTATGTTTTTATTTGTGATGCTGAAATGTTCTGTTTCTGCTTCATCTACACATTTCTCTCTATATTTCTTTTTCCATTTTATATAATACTTAGTTTATGACCTGTTGCTAGTCCTTGTCATCTTTCATATTTTTAATTTTCTCTTCAATTTTGGCAGCAACATGGAATTTTTTTTTTCTTTCTCAGATTAACGCTTCTTAAAGGGATAGTTCACCTTCACTCGGTCCCCATTGACTTGCATAGTGTTTTTTCTCATACTATGTAAATCTGTGGGGACCAGCAACTGAAGGTGAACTCTCCCTGTAATGTTTTAACAGACTTTGCTTCATACACATTGAGGTTCAAGTCCTGCTTGCAACATATCCCGATCACAATCAAGCTCAATCTCCCCAGTGCAGATATTTCTGTAAGTGTCATAGTCGTAGAGTATTAGGATTCCAATTAATCATTCTGATGGTTGGCGGCTGGTATGATTTCATCAGGAAGATTACTGTAGTAAAATATGGAAATTGCATACTATATGTAGATATTGTGTATGTGCGTCTGCCTTTCTCCTTCCCCTCCCCCTCATTCCCTCTCGTTCTCTCTGGGGAAGATTGATTGGGTAATCTTGCTGTTTCCCCCATGATGCCGTTCGCTTGCTAGCTTGGGGGAAGGAGAGGCAGTGCGGGCAGTATGACGACACACAGGAATAATGATAATGAAGGAACGCGCACACACATGCACGGTTACACCGGACGAGAAGCGAGGCTATTTGTGAAGAAAATCCCTAGTTAAAGAGAAGAACATACACGTCCTCTAAATTATTTTCTCTCACATATACTTTTTTATTTTTATATGGATATTGCAGACAAAACAGAAGAGAGCTTTCTTCATTATAGGAGAATTTTGTCAGCAAACATAAAACACAAACACAGGTTTTTTTATTGTTTGCTTGAACATGGCACGCTGCCGTGAGTAAAAAGTTAAAGCCACTGGCTGTTTACGATTGCTATCCAGTGAGGCGCACAGGGCTGCACTGAGCATGCTCAGTAGTTAATATTTGATCCACACTCACTGGAGGAGGACTGGAGTGGAGTATCAAGAAGGTAACAAGGAGTATTTGTAAGGGTACGTATTCTTATAAGTGAAGAGATTTTTCCTGTACATAATCCATGTCCTAACTATTCACAATCCGAAATATGTTCACCCCTTCAGTTTTTCTAAATCAGAACACGTTTGATGTTTATTATAGAGCTTTAAGGAGCTGGATGTTGGTCCAATCAGTATTGACTGTGGGTGGAGCTAGGTGGATTAAATGACCTTTTTTTGCCACAGTTGCAGCAGGGACAAAAACACAAATTAACATGAAAGAGATGTTACGCTTGATGCTTCGTGTCAGGAATCTCTGATTCTTTTTGCATATGCTATACAGGCCCTACGGGTCAGCATTTATTGGACGAGACGGCACATCCGCAGATTTCTTCACCGCACACACTTATGACCAGCGCTGCATCAGCTTATTACTGCTGTGTGTGTCATGTCCAAACAATGACGAGAATGACCCTCACACAGTTTACAAGTTCTGTCTCACTGTGTTGATCGCCTCCTGATGGTTGAGCCTTAAAGGTAAACTGTCCAATTTTTCAATGGTGAAATACATTTACATTTAGTCATTTAGTAGACGCTTTTATCCAATGCAACTTACAAATGAGGGCAACAAAAGCAGTCAAACCAACATTAGAGCAATAATTTGTAAGTGCTGTGATAAGTCCTGATTAGCCTAACTCAGTAAGCATGGCAAGTATTTTTTTAATATATATAATAAAAAAGTAGATGGAATAGAAAAAGCATAGAGAACACGTGTTAGAGGGTACATTCTTTAAATAATAAATAAAAAGAAACCTAGTAGATAGAATAGAAAAATATAGAGAACACTAGTGATGGAGGGTCAATTTTTTTTGTTTTTGTTTTTTTTAATAAATAAAAAGAAAACAAGTAGATAGAAAAGAAATAGGATACGGAGTGCTAGTGTTAGAGGATCAAGGTTTATACATCCTCTTATCTCAGCTCTTTTTTTTTAAATAGCAGACAACTTGGATGATTTGGTTTTTGCTGCTTCAGGGTGAATGTAAGTTTTAGCTTTTATTTATTTTATTCTATTTTATTTATTTATTCAATTTATTAAATTGATTGAGTTTTCGTACATTTTTATTCTATGATAGTTTTACTTGGTGTTTTCAGTTTATTTAGTTTTTAATTTTAGTTATGTAATTTTAACTGGTATAATTTTTTTAAAAAAAGCAAATTAACTACATTTCATTTTCCCAGTGCAGTCTGATGTTTTTGCATTTTATTTTATTTGACTTTTTTGTCATTTTAAAATTTGTTTTAGTTTTTTCCCCAAGTTATGTTATTTTAAATTTCTTTTAACAATGCTTTTGTCTTAATTTTTAATTAATAATAATAATAATAATAATAATAATAATACTGAGTTGGTTGCAGATGGTATTTGGGGTGGGACATTCTCATTCTATAATGCATTTGATTTGACAAAAATCAGTGCAGTGCAACATGAGTCATCAACATTTTTGCTCTGTTTTCATGGAGTAAATGTGTAAAGACATTAAATTTGTATATCTGCTTTACTTTTGTCAACTTTTCGTAGTACATGGGATGTAGCTATAGAGCAAAATTGTCACAGCTGACAAAAGTTCAAACCTACAAACTTTCATTTACCATTCCAGATCTGCCACGCCAGACTTCTTTTTCCGGTCTCTTTCTCCTGGTCTTCCTCAATCACTCTGAACCCCACTGCTCCTCTGCGCTCCTTCCCGTTAGCCTCTCTCGTTCTTCACACAAATGTTCTCTCTCTCCGGTAGGGTTGGCAGGCAGTGCTGGCAGGACGCTCTTGGCGCGGCGTGCGTCTGGTGCTGTTGTAGCGCGTTGGCTGGTAGCAGCTTGTGAGGGGTGGTGCCAGTACACCAGACTCAAGTACCAGCTGGGCATCCAAACCCATCCCTGAACCAAAAGAGGCTTCCTTGGATCGCTTTTCTTTTCTTTGTGTGTTTGTGTTGGTACGAACGCCTGTACATGTACACACTCAGACATGTTTGCATATGCTGCGTGTTTATGTGTGTTTGGACACACGGCCTATGGCAGGCTGTTTTCTCAAGAGGGGCGCAACACTCTACATCTGTGTAGAACGCAATCTATGCTTATTCAGATGGCACACGCATTTTACGTACCTCCTTTCATCCGAGAACCGCTGCTCCGCCTCGACTAATGGCAACAAACGAGAGTATCAACACAACAGATTACTTGCTTTCCAGTTACGCTGTTACATTATAGCTGTTGACACAAGTTGTGTTCGTTAGCTCTCAATGAGGCACTAATTAATGGGACACACAGTGAGAGGAAATGTTCATGATTGAGAGTGAGAAGCTCAGCTGGTATGGCTGTTGTTTCTGTTTTTTTCTTTAATCCAGCCACATGATTGCAATCAAACCAGCAGGGTTCAAATTAATGGTCACCCGATATGTGTCAATTGCTAATGATGTTAGCAGAATGACCAGTGGTCAGTATAATGCGGATATTTTATTAATTACATTTTTGGTGACAACAAAGATATTCATATTCATATTGCTTTAATACATTTTTTTTTTTTTTTTAAATAAGCGCTTATTTAATTTAAGTAATTTTGGTATTTCTATAATAATAATAATAACAATAAAAATTGAATGTCCTTATTTAATTTAAGCAATGTTGATAATAATAATGATAATAATAATAATAATAATAATAATATTTAAAAAGTGCTTATTTAATTTAAGCAATGTTGATATTTATATAATAATAATAATAATAATAATTTTAAATAGTAAAATGTAATGTTCTTATTTAATTTAAGCAATTTTGTTGTTATATAAATATCTAAGTTACTTAAACACTTTATTATTTTATATTGTTGTTATAATAATAATAATAATAATAATAATAATAATAATATTTAAAAAATAAGTGCTTATTTAATTTAAGCCATGTTGATATCTAATAATAATTTTTAAAAAGTGGTTATTTAATTTAAGCAATGTTGGTATTTAAATAATAATAATAATAATAATAATATTTGTAATGATTATTATAATTAATAATATAATATAATTATTAATAATACTAAAATTATTATTATAATTTATAAATAGTAAAATGGAATGTTTTTAATTTAAGCAGTTTTTTGTCATATATCATTATTATTACATAAATATCCAAGTTTTTATATTTATTTATTATATATTTCCTATTTTATATTATTATTGTAATAGTAATTCTATAATTATAGTAATAATTCTATAATTATAGTAGTTATATTAATAATAGTAATAATAAACCATTTTTGCAAATAGTAAAAAAATAAATTCTAAAATAAATTTAAACAATTTTGATATTTATAATAGCAACAGCAACCACAACAACAACAAATTACTATTATTTTTAAATAATAAAATGTAATGCTTTTAATTTAACCAATTTTGTTGTATATATTGTTTGTATATGTTATTATTATTATTATTATTATTATTATATAAATATCTAAATTGCTTAAGCACTTACTTTTATTATTTTTAAAAAATAAAATGATTAAGTGCTTTTTTAATATAAGAATTTTCGACTTAAGTGCGAATAGGGTCCAAATATCTTTCCATCTTTGCAGTGAGGTCTGGATGCTGAAATCTTGTACATTGTAAAATGTGGCAGTTTTGCTGCAAAATGATGATGATCCATAGAGATAGGATGTAGAAAGCAGATTTTTTTTTTCTATCTGGATTTGTGTAGGGTCTCGTATATTATCATCATATATCATATATAGAGTCTTGCATATATTGCAGCCAGTGACGGTAATACTATCAGATTACCGTTGTCATTTCAGCAGCATCTCATGGCTCCCTGATGATTACACCTGCACCTTTTATATGTGTGTGTGTGTGTGTGTGAAAGAGAGCAAGAGTACATGGTCCCTTCGGCCTCGCTCTGAACCAACATTTGAACTTTTCCGTGTTGACTTTTGTTGAAAGCGAACTTCAGAAAAATAGAGCTTTATCAGTACCTGTCCAGACCAATTTAGCAGGCAGACAATGATTTAACGTTTTTTTAATAAGCCTGCAGAGCTGCCTCCGCTCTTCGTGACTTAAATTTCTCGTTTATCAATAAAAAATTCAGACTCTAAAGGCACCATTACACCTTAAAATATTTCAAAACACTCCAAGCTCAATTTGCAATAATACTCTCGTGCCGCTTGTCGATATAGGGTTGGAATAGGGTTGAAGCGTGGCGGTGGTTTGTCACAGCTGTGGTACGGTTAGACCTCAGGCGGAGACCCGCAGTAAGTCTCGCTACACACCTCATTTACATTCTATACCACACTGAAACCCCAGCACACCGCTCGCTCTTTCCTTGACCTGCTGTCCTTCTTGCAGCATGAGAAAAGCGAAGAGAGTGAGAGAAATGGAAAAAGAAAAAAAGGAGAAAGGGAAGGAAAGAAATGAAGGAAAAACAAAGATCTCAGATTTTTTTTCTTGCTGCAAAAGCACCACTGCTTGCATAGAGTAACCACGCACAACATGATTGAAATCTCTTCCGCAAAAGGACATTTTGCCAATCACCTGGTTTCTATTTTGGTAGTTGCGCTAGGGAGTCCTGGACCGTGTGCAATCTTATTGGTCCAAAATCCCACCCCATATAACAGATTTTCCATGTTTTTTTTTTTAAGAGAAGTTTCTTTTGCTCACAAAGGCTGCATTTATTTGATTGAAAATACAGTAAAAACAGCGAAATTGTGAAATATTATTACAATTTAAAAGAACTGTTTTCTATTCGAATATATTTTAAAATGTAATTTATTTCTGTGATGCAAAGCTGAATTTTCAGCATCATTACTCCAGTCTTTAGTGTCACATGATCCTTCAGAAATCATTCTAATATGCTGATTTGGTGCTCAAGAAACATTTCTCATTATTTTAATTTCATTTTAAATTTATTATGGAATTTTTTTTTATTCTAGAATAATATTCACTTATATTTTACTAACTTATTTTATTATCATAATTGTTTACTTGGAGAATATTTACACAGCTTGGTTTATCACATGGCCAATCTGCTTACACTTGTATGCAGATTGTGGTTCCTCTGAGTCCAGTCCATTGGAGCTCTCTGCCAATTTTAAATCGATAAAGTGAATCCGCCGTAATGTAGAGCAGTACGCCGTGGACAATTAGATGCATGTGATGCTGCGAGCTGCTCTGCTTCCGCACGCTCCAGGAGGCTCAGTTGTGTGACGGTTGCACACACACTCACGCCGTTGACCCACTAATTAGTTAAATCACATGTCTAAATTCTTATGGATTTTGCGTTAGCACAAATGAAGTGTTTGACTGTAATTTCATTGGTTTAGTTGTGTTCATAAAGGCTCTGGAAAGATGAGTCAATCAGTGCTGCGTTAATCATTTGGATATTTACAGAGTTGAGTTGAACCAGCTTTTCTTTTGTTTTTGTTTTTTTCTTTATTCTTCAGTTTTCTTTCTTTTTTCCCTGTATCTTTTTTCTTTTCTTGCTTTTATCATTGTCTTTGTTTTACTTTTTATTTCAAGTTGAGATGTGGCACTCGTGTTTCTTTTCATTTTTCTTTTCCTCTACTCTTTTTCTTTCTTTCTTTCTTTCTTTCTTTTTCTTTTTTCATTGTCTTTTTTTAATTTTTCTCCTTTATTCATTTCAGTTTGACGTGTGGCGCTCGTGTTTCTTTTCATTTTTCTTTTTCATTTGTTTTTCCTTATCTTGTTTTCTTGTGTTTTCCTTTTACTCTTTTTTCCATTTTTTCCTTCGCTTTTCCTTCTGTCCTTTCTTTCTTTCAGTCAGGTTAAGGTGTGGTGGTCATGTCTTTCTTTCTTTACTTTCTTTTTTCCGTTACCTTTTCATTTTTTTCGTTTTCTTTTAATTTTTTTTTTTTAATTTCCTTCTCCTTTATATCCCCCCTACCCTTTTCCAGTATTTTTCCTTTCTTTTAAATAAGTATTTTTTTTATTTTTACATTTCCTCCTTTTTCCACTTTAGATTGAGCTATGATGCTCATGTGGGTGTTACAAGTTTGAGTGCAGCTTGCAACATTTCCAGATTCTCGTTTTCTCTCTCTTTCACTGTTTGTGAATCTGTTTAAAGTCACACACAAAAAAACTAAACACAAAAAGCTTTTAAATCTGTTCAGGATCTTGTTCCTCATGACTTCATCAGCGTTGAGACTTAGCTGGGAATAATGCAGTAATGACTAGAGGATTTTAATATTTGTAAAAGCTGCAAGATTAACATTTTATTCAGCAAATAGATTTATTTCCTTTTTTTTTTTTATCCAAGTCATTACCGTTACGGAGGAATGCATTTCTGCTCTGCTCACTGATGTTTCACGATGAGTTTCTCCCCCATGAATTAATGAGGGTCTTCTTCATGGAGACGGAGAGGAAGGAATCTGCTCTTTTAGATGCGTTCTCAGCCATTCTTCAACCTCTGGAGTTGTTTTTAATGTGGCCTTTTCTTGTGTTGCTATAAACAGATCTAGCGTACACAGACTGACTCAAATTGGCCGTGTCCGCATGTACAGCATGCACACGTTTGGCATGGTGTCCATGGTAACGTTAATGTGCAAAATACTGCTGTTCTTCGTGCTCTAGACCGTCCTTGGCTCTGCGCCGTCCTCTGTCATCCGAGGACATTGTCTGAAATTCTTTTTCCTCACACCCAGGTCACATGATGACACGGTTATAGTGGTAATATTTTTATTCCATTTTCTATTTTTGTTACCATTGTAATTCAAGGGATGGTCATGATGGTGACTCATTGAAAAACACCGATTGAAGTCCGGCTCTTCCTCTGGTTTACTATAAGAATCCCTTTTTGCACGACTGTTGGGATTGTAATGCTGATCAGTGGAGTTAAAAAGTGACCTAAAGAGGGCTGAGTTGACTGACCAATCTAACCATTTGTCTTCATTGTATCGTTAATTACTCAAGGTTGCAGGTGTGTGTCAGAGAGGTCACAGGATCACCGCAGGGCCAGTGTGAATGTCATGACTAACATGATGAACAGGCACTTAACCTGACACAAACATGCTTAAACACTGCTCTCAGTCAAAGCTAGTTTCACTCATAAAGTTACAAATCGGCCTCCTGAAAATTATATTTAAATATTTTGAGGTCTCGGTTTCAGTGTGTTTTGGTAAGCTAGGGTATTACTTTTTTTTTTTTTTTTTTTTTTTTTTTCTCAGCATTTGTCATATTAATGTAATTATGTGATAAAGTACTTGTTTGCAAACAGTAATTGTTTAACAATGTTACTGTTGTAGTTTATTAAATCTAATGTGTTCTCAGACACTGTTGGTATAAATGGTGTTTCATATTCATCATATTGTCGTAAGAATGAGTTTTTGCAAACAGAGATTGTTTAATCAACATTTTTTTTTTGCCTGTCACTGTTGATGAAGTTTTCCCAGGCAGCTTCTCTATTTGTGTCACCGTATGTGACTTTTTCCATGATGGTCAACTTATTGACTATTCCAACAACCGACCAGTCATTTAGTGACATCAACTAATAAAGACCCACAAAGAACTAGTAAATTTTTCTTTCTGAAAATTTTCCTGATTCTTTTTTCTTTCTATCTGAATTTCTTTCTGACTTTATTTTCTGAAATCGTTCAGATTTTTTGTTTGTTTTGTTTCTTTTTCTTTCTTTCTTAGCTTTTCCTGATCCCCCCCCCATTTCTTCATGAATATTTCTTTTTTTTTTCTTTCTGAATGTCTTCCTCTGTTTGTTAGTTTCGTAATTTTTTTCCCCATTTTGTACTAAATTTAATTTAGAATTTTTTTCTTTCCTTCCGAACTTCTAAAAAATTAAATTTGTCAGAATTCATTCACTAAACAGCCATACACATGCAGACAGATGTCTCCGGCAATTGCGTTGTAAGTCTAGTTTTAAATAGACCACAAATGTTTCTCAACTCTGTGTTCTCTCAATTTGACAAACTTTAACTAACTCTAATAGTTGTTTGTAGAAAGTAGAAAGGAGACCCACATGAAATACAGGCACACTGGTAGTAGTTCCAAATTGTTGATGCTTCATTCTTGTCCTCTCTAAATCAGAGAGTGCAGATTAATACAAATCCATCAGTGACCAGTCGTGACACATACACACACACACACACACACACACACACACACACGTTACAGTCGTGCGTTTGCATGTTTGCTCTCCCTCACCAGCGAGTGTGATTTAGTGAGGGCTGATCATATACACACACACTCTTCCACCCACTAGCTGTGTGATGTGACGTGTTCTTCTTTCTTTATCTGGCAGCAGCATGAAGCAGTCACCTCCTGGCATCTTCCGTTCGGTCCTGCCGTCATCGACACCATCAGACTGACAGCAAGAGAGCGTGTGTGCAAACAGTGTTATCCCGCCTCGTTCCTGTTACGATAGGAGCCCACACACTCATACTGTTTTTTTCACTGCTTCCCGTGCTCCCTATCCAGCTTTTTCTCTTACACACACACACACACACACACACACACACACACACACACACACACACACACACACACACACACACACACACACACACACAGACACTTGTTCTGCTATCCTTGTGGGGACTCTCATAGGCATAATGTTGTTCTGCTGTACAGACCGTATTTTCTATCGGCCTACACCAACCCTACACCTAAACCTACCCCTTACAGGAAAATTTTCTGCATTTTTACATTTTCAAAAAACTTCATTCTGTGTGATTTATAAGCTTGTTTACCCGTGGGGACCTCAATTTAGGTCCCCACCGTGACACAAGTCCCCATGAGGCTGTGTGTATTCAGGTCTAAGTCCCCACCAGGATAGAAAAAACAATTACACACACACACACACACACACACACACACACACACACACACACGCAATCTCTTGCGCCTCCTTTTTTATCTTTTCCTCATTTATATTTATGTTGGAGTGTCTGGAACACGTGTGGTTTGTTTATAACGGAAATCTCACTCCCCCTTTCCCCCATCGACTTATGCTGTGTGTTTTTTCCTGTCTTTTCCGTGTGCGCACACTCACACACACACACACACACACACACACACACGGATCTGAGGATGAGGGGGTGAAAACCAAGCGGATTACAAAGCCAGTTTAATCTGGCTAAGGCACAGAGGGAATTTTCTCTCCTTTTTGCTGTCCCCCCTCCATCGCTCTCTCCCTCTTTCTCCTCTGATGGTGACAGAGAAGGTGACTGAGGAGCAGAGGCTCTGATTGGTTCAATTATGGCACAGATGAGCCGGCCAGACGCAGGCAAAAGTCATCCGTTATCTCGCACAAGACCTCCCAGCCCCTGCATTATCAGCCGTTAATGCGCTCACTTCATATTCACGCAGGAGTTATTGCTTCGGACTCGCGGAAGGGAAATGGAGTGACTTTGCAGAGCTGCTTTTCCTCAGCACTGAACACCTGAGGGGCGCAAATGACTGTTTGAGGTATCACGGTTTATGTAATGGAAGTCTAAATGATAGTCTGAAGTCAGCGGACAAAGACATCTGTTATTTTTCCTCAGGCCAGACCGCCTCCTCCTCCTCCTCCTCCTCCTCCTGTGTTCTCGTTTCGTGTGTTTCAGAGTTTAAAGTGACATCTCTCATGTCCTGTTATGACATATCGCCCCCTTAAGCCAGAGCAGGAAACCCCCTTTTGTTCTCGCAACTGACTTCTGTTAGCTACTGGAAACAGTCGCATTGAACTTCTGGAGTGAGAGCGCACAAGTTTACAGGGTGCAAGCCAATCAAGCTATGCCATTTTTGACAGCATGGCAGCGTTTGATATGTGATCTGGCTGGATTGGAGCACTAATGATACTTTACGATGACACTCTTCTGTCACTAGCGTGTTTTGCTGTCTCATTTCCTATCCGTCATTTGTGGCAAAGTTGGATTTTCTCACTAATGGTTGATGCTAATTGACCAGCCGATTGACTAAATAGCTGGGCTAGTCTGTCGTATCACTCTACAGTCTTTTTATTCCTGCATAATAAAAGCTCAAAATTAATATTTAATATCCATTTATTTATTTATTTATTTGAAAAGTTGGTGTGATATAAGCAGGATAATGTTTAGTCAGCAGATCATTATCTTAAAATAAACTGCGTAATGGTAATAATGATCATCCTGTTGAGTCCTGTTGAGCTTATTGCATTTAGAAATTTATATATATATATATATATATATATATATATAAAATAGTATTTACTCTAGTTTACTAAAATATATTAGCAGAAAATGTGCATTATGCATTGACAAAGTCAGGAGTAGCACTTGTCTTAATTGGCCAAGTCGGTAAGCCCAAATTAGCCAAATATTGGCCATACCTATATAATTCTTTTCCAACTGAGTTCTCTCTCTTGCACTGTTTCTTCTTTCCTTCTTACTTTCTGTTTTTCACACACTCTTTCTTTCTTTTCTCACTCTCTTATCCTTCTATTTCCCCCCTCTGCCTTCTTGATCTGGGATGCCTGGGGGACGGAGTGCAGACAGGACCCGTCTCCATGGCAACAGCTTCGGCAAGCTGCTGACACCCATCCCCTATTGGTAAAGGGTGGGGTGGGGTTTTCGATAGGGGGGAGGGAGGAAGAGAGGGAAGAGTAGAGGCAAGCGACACTATTCCTTCTCTTGGGACTCGGCGGCCTGTGTGTTCACTCACAGAATTAGCATAGAGCAGGAAGGGGGAGGGAGAGCTTGGAATTTTCTTAGGGGTGGGTGTGTGTGTGTGTGTGTGTGTGTGTGTGTGTGTGTAAGAGAGTGTGTTGGGGGTACGACTCTCCTCGGGGTCTTAAAGTCTCTGGTTCTAGGTCAGTCTGTTGCCTGGAGGTTTGCACTGTCATTGTTTGTATTATATTGTGTTATTGTGTTGTATTATTTTAAGTCGTCATGGCCTTTTTAAAAATATACCATGGTAACCATTGTTTCTGCCAGATGTTATCGTTAAAATTATTATAACTAAAACTTGGGAGAGACAGACTGTTATTATTTCTTATTAACAAATATATGCTACTGTTCAAAAGTTTAGGGCTGGTAAGATTTTTTTAATGTTTAAAGGAAGTCTCTTATGGTTACCTGGGATGCATTTATTTGATCAAAAAACAGTAAAACAGTAATTTTGTGAAATATTATTACAATTTAAATGCAATCCTTCTTAAATCATTCGGAAGTCATTGAAAACATTTTTTGTGAATTGTGGAAATTCTGTGTGATATTGTTTCATGAATCTTATATATATAATCTTATATATTTGAAACAGATTTTCTTTTATGTATCAATTTAAAAAATGAAATTGTACATACCTCAGACTTTTGAAT
>JAFVLL020022072.1:0-64803 GCA_021397915.2 Tor tambroides
GAGTCGATGATTTGCCTCAACAAAGTTGTCGGAATAATGTCTTGGGGAGCAGATGTAGCTTTCAATTTAAAAATAATATCTTTAAAGGTAGATATGGAAATAGGCTCAAGTTCAGATAGCATAGCAGGGATCTCTGGTGCATTCAGAGGCGCATATGTACACTGCTGAATATTATTTCGAACCTCAGATATTCGACTGACAAAAAATTGTAAAAAACTTTCACATAATTCCACAGACGTATCAGCAGACACCTCTAATTTAGGGTTCAAGACAGAGTCAATCGTTGAGTAAAGAACTCTTGGATTTTGACGATTTTTCTCAATAACATTTGCAAAAGAACTTGTTCTGGCAGAGGTGAATTATGGCTGCTGAGAGCTTCAAGCTAAATCTTTGCATATTGTAGGACCTGCACAGTTCTTAACAATTACATTTACATTACATTCATTGAATTACAGTACATTTGCATGATTTTTGAGAGTATCTGAGGTTTTTGTGTTGGGTCGCCACATGATGTTCAATGTGAAATCTACATCTTGAAGCAAAGCCAGCTAAAAACCACTGATTTAAATTTGATGATTTAATATTACATGCAATAGTATTCAGACTCACTCTGTTTAAAGCCAAGATGGGGAATTCTCTCTATAGGTGTGCCTCTTTCCTTCATGAAACTGTGCAGATCAGTCACAAAGGTCCTCTCTTCACTTTCAGATAGGTTGGTTCTGGAACCTTCCTCACTGCTATTGGTGGACACCATATTCTCCATCTCCCTGCTGGCCTATTGGAAAAAACAGTGAATGGTTAAAAGATGCAAAATCACAGAAGTTGTCAAAAAACAAAGTCTAGGTGCTCTTACTTGAAGAAAGGATATTTTAGGAATATACGCATATTCTTCGAGTTGTAGAATGTGACATTGTTTTCACACATCTCACTATTATACTGTGAATTTATTTAAATATGTAATTTATTATTAACTTTTAAATAGTAATTAATTTAGATTATAGTAGCATCTATTGTACAATTTAAATTGAAAAATAGGTCTTCAAATATTAAGAATTTATTAATAAAATTAAATAAATGTGTCACTGACTCTATGCAAAATATATATTTTATAAACTTTCTTTTGTCTCATTTTTATTTTAAGGTGAATTTACCTGGACATGTTTTTGTGAGATTCATCCTAGTAAAAAATGTTTTATCTCGTATAATTATCAATTTCTGTCCAGTTCAGGAGTTCCCAACATAACAGTCCCATAACCAATAAATCTACAGTATGAGTGTACACTCTACACAATATAGGCAATATATGAATACATGTGGGTGCGTTTGTGTCATTTACAGGAAGCAGCGTAACTGTGCTTCGAACAACCTTTGAATTTCACTTTCACACAAATAGCCTGATAAATCTTCTCACTGATTCATTTTCTCAAAGCCTCATGTAAAATTGCAGGTGATATAGGTGCTCATGCAACTCCGTTCCGAGACCAGTCATATTCAGAGTGTGAGACTGAAAACACAACAGCTTTGGCTTTCACCACCACTTTCAATAAGTAACCAGACATCCTGTTTGAAGGGAAACCGAACCACTGGTGGGGTTTTCACAAAGGAAAGCTGCACTAGTGTTGTATTCCACGCTGTGATAAAGACACAAGTGTTGCAAACATGAGAAACTTCACAGTTACTGCAAGAGGGCGGGAGTTCGGTGTCCACAAATCTTGTGATTTTCAGCTGAAACACAAGAGTATGAATGTAGCCTTCCATATCTATCTGATACTAAAAAAGTGAAGTGGGATTATGAGATATGTTCCTCACATCACACTTTCGCACAATTTGATCAAAAGGCCTTGTAGAAGAAGCTAAACTCCAGAATAAAGGGCTGTTCATGATAATTGTAATTATAACGTTTTAATAGTTCACACCACAACTATAACAATAACAACACAGAAGAACGATGCAGAATTATTTTTTGATGCACAATAAAAACATCGAAAGCCAATAAACAGACGACAAAACTGCAGCACACGCTTATAATAAACAATATGTTATCGTCCATTATTGTGGGCACTAATATAGTTATCTTTATATTTATCATTCTTGGTGTGAACGGATCACGCTATGGACCACAGAAATCAGCCGCTGTGAAACAGAAGTGTGCTTAATTGTATTACATGTGCACTTGTACTTTGAATCTTAAAAGTTTATTAAAAAAACTGTGCTTTAAGATATTGCAATATTAATGATAAAGGCCACTTAAGTGTACTTAAAGAGAGTTCACTTTCATGACTATGTTTCTAAACACACTTTTTAAAAAGTGCACTTTGTAATAATGTCAAATTAAAAGTTTGTACACTTAAAATCAGTTTTAATATTTTCTCATGCTGTATAGTATTATGATATGTTGACTAACATATTAAAACACATGTAAAGTACTTCATCGTAATTTTAATAGTGTGTTATTCAATGTTACTGTTACATTTAAATGTAATAAATTACAACTTCACCATTACAAATGTTTAGGTACAAATATATTTAAATACATGACACACGTTTATATTTGAGTTTATTTTAGTTTGGCATAAATGCTTGTCAGTGTTGTAAACATACAATTAACTATCCAAATTTATATACTACTCTATATACTTTATTTATATACTACTCTATATACAAATTTATATACTACTACTATCCAAAAAACATTATATTTAGTTTGCACTTAGGTAGACTTACATCCTTTAATGTTATTTCCATAAGAAGTAGTCTTTTTATAAGTATACAGCCTAAATCAAGGCGAATATAAACAAAAACACAAGTTTTCAGGAAATGTGAGTGGTTTTTCGCCGCTAGGTATGTTAGCATTGCTATAAAATTCTAATGTGTTCTGAGTGTTTTTTAGCCCAATGCTGAATAGTTTCTATTATGTTATAGGTGATTCCTGTGGTGTTTTGAGTAGTATATAAATTGTAAATTGTAGTCCATTACTGATTAAAAATTATGGAAATTGTAGTTAGTAACATAATCTGTTGCATTACACATATCAGGTAATGAATTATGACTACTTTTTAATTACTTTTACATTACATTATAAGAAAATGTTTTCCATTCTTTGTTATTAACATCATGAATTGCATTAAACATTACATTACACCAGGGTTTCCCAAACTAGGGTTCCTCAAAGAACTAATTGTGTGGCCTTTTCCTTTTTTGTGTAATTATAGTCATCTTATTAGTATCTGGTGTGTGCAGTTCCATCAAACTGAAAGAGTTTCCAAATGTATATAAGCAGTAAGATTTTTAGAAAGAGAAAAAAAGACGAATTAGGGCAAATCAGTACATTATGAATAATTTACTGGCTCTGTGTAAATAATGTAATCATGTAATCTATAAAAAAGTAACTGATTACCGTAACTGTAATCTGATTATGAGCACTTTAAAATGTAATATAATCTCATTACAAGTACTTAATTTTGTTACAGTGTAATTATACATTTCAGTACTGAGTAATATTCATTAACTACATGTACTTACTATATGATTAGGGTTTTGTTTAGGGTTACTTGCATGTAATTATGCATCATTTATTGTTATTACAATAGTAAGTACATGTAACGTGTAACAAAGGCACTTTAAAATAAAATGCTACCAATTTTTGGAATCTAATTACGTAATCCAGATTACATGTAATCAGTTACTACCCAGCACTACCTACCAACTGTCTTAAATGTATAAGACAGTCTCTATATATCACTTAGATCCCTCCTTCAGTGTAAGTTTGATTTTTTTTTTTGCTTTTTTAATTGTCCGCCATGTGAAATGCGCATGTCTGATAACTTAGAAACACCTCTTCTCATGATTTGTGGTATCATCCATATCTTTAGCACAATCTGTTCAGGATGAGCTACGCATTGATGCGCTCACTTTAGCAAAGCTAAAGCGATGATCTGCACCTTATAAACCTTGTAGATGTTCTTGCAAAGCAAGGAAAGAACAAGCCCTGTTGAAAGAGGGAAGTAAGTGAACATTATCTACAGAAAAACAGCACATTCACCCTGTGTGGCAAAGTGCTATAAGATGATCAGGCCAAAGTGGAACTGCTAGCAACTAGCGCGCAAGCACACGGGACAATGACCCACAGTGCAGGCAGGCCGCAAGTGAGAAATGAAAGAGTGAAGGCATGCAGAAATGAATGCCAGCCATCACAGGATCGCCCACTCAGTGACAATACACATGACTTATAGGAGGAGGGCAGAAAAGTTGGTAAACCCTAGAAAATAAGTTAATGTAAGCGAATTATGACAAAAGCTGCTTATGTATGGCTGGTATACACTGTGGATTGATGCACGTCAGACCAACTGGCGGTTAAAGGGGCCATTCTGAAAAATATGATTTTATAAAAATGTATTTTTCAGCCAATCATAAGTTCATTTACATAAAGAAGCCTTAAAGATACAGTAGTAACAGGGTTGAAAATGATCATAAAAAATAAACTTTGATGGAAGAAACATCAATACTGAACTGACTTGAACTGGCTGAATTGAACTTCTCAAAATTGATGAAATTCTCACTGTCATTGATCTAAACTGAATCAACACTGAACTGACTGATATTGACAATATTGTCTTTTAAAGCTGCTTAACAGCAGAATCGGAATGGTTATTTTAATGTTTACCTCTGTGAAGCTGCTTTGAAACAATCAATATTGTATAAAGCGCTATAGAAATAAAGCTAACTCTTTTCTTTTTGAAACCGGCCCAAGCTGGTTTGCTGGTTTTAGGTTTTGGGCACTTCTCAGCTAATCTTAGACTGGTTTCAGCAATTTTTTAGCAGGCCTAATTGTTTGTGGAAACAGCGTTTGGTTAAATCACATTTGCCCGCCAAAATGGTAAAAGACAAAAACAATCATAACAGCTTGCGAAGAGAAATTCCCCAGTGACTTTATACACTACGCACAGAAAGCTTTGGATTTCCATTTGATGACTCTGGTGGTTGATCTCTGCCGTTTGCTGCCAAAGCAATGTTCAGTCAGTAAGTTTCACACTGAATACAGTTCCTCAGAGTGGGTAACTTCTTCCCAGAATAAGGCCTCTGCAATGACTAATATTGTGCATATAGGGCTTTATTCTAGCCTCTGAGTAATATAGAAGATAAGAAGGCCCCTTTTCAGTGTACTGAAATGAGTAAACATTGAGGCCTAAGTTTAAATCTCTCTCCTGTGAAGGGAATAATATCATACATGTAGGCCCAAAAGCTGGGGCAATCTTAAAGCGTCTGATTCATTCTTTCCCTTGCTTCAGGTGTAAATACAACAGAGAAAAATTGACACATGTCTTTTGCTACGGGTGCTGCTGAGCTCCAATCTGTCCTGAATTGAGTCATCTTCACTGAAATTTCATATACGGCTTTATCTGATTACCATCTACCCAAACATTTCCTGTTATATTGACAACACAGATAACCTGCTTTGAAGACCAAATGTTGTTCTAGTTCTTGGAATAAATATTTGAATATCTTGTAATCAAGGGAAATGCGTTTTTGAGAAAGACGCAGGTGGTATTTTTTTTTCCGAATTTGGTTTATAATGGTCTGTTTATACTGTGTAACACATAGCCGATGCATGCATTTTGTGTCTTTGTATCTTGTTACAAAATCATCCTTTAACCGCAAATTTAATCAAAGAAGAGAGATGTGATTGGTGGGATGCATTTTAAAACACATAAAACGCGCTCCCACAAAACTATTTAGGCCACTTGATATGCAACAAAAACATAAGATCACTCGTTCAATTTAATACAGTCATATCAAGACCACAATAGGGAAGAGCTTAGCTCTTAAATGCTACCTTCGAGTTTCAAACAGGAAGGGTTTTTTGTGTTGAGAACCATGTCCCCGTCCCTCTCAAACTTCTTGTTAAAAGTAGCACAGACCTTTAAGTGTGAGAGACTTTCTGTGAAACTTAACGGCTCTTCTAAGCTTCACCTCATTCAAATTTGGAAAAGTGCGTGTAGATTGAGTCTGCGGCATACGTGTATCTATGCACTCTCAAAATGAGAGTTTATACACGCTGATGAAGACAGTGGCATGGCCAGCGCTCGCCACCAAAACCATGGCTTTCAGCTGAGCCTTCCACACTGGAAATATGATGCATCTTTAGCATTCAAACGCTGTTTTCAATTACCAGAAGTGTGAGAGGAAAAAAACATCTGTGATTGTTTATGTCGTATCCTTGTGTGTAGCATAAAAAAGTGACTATAGGTGCCACATTTTACCAGCATTAACACTCAAACTACAGCTCATTCCTTGTTATTCTGATTCTGCAGAGAGAAATGAAAGATAGAAAACTGTAACCGAAATAACCAGAGGGTGTTGAGTCAATACATGTAAATATACTGGAATACAGATTTTTCCTGCACATATCAGAGAAAAAAAAAAAAAAATTCTTCAAAAATGAAAGTCAAATGGACAATCTAACCACAAGGTAACGCTGTCATGTCTCATGTGACTAACTGCTGTTACTGACATCAGCGTTTTCCGTAACCGAGAAATGCAGCCAGAAATCAATTTGGCAACAGTCATTAGATCGAAAGGGGAAGTGAGATGTTATTTTTACGAGCAAAATTTGCACTTCAGCCACATCAGGAGAATCAGTTATGTGAAATTTACATAAACTACATACAAATTCAAATTCACATTTACAGTTAGGTTTTGGGAAACAATACATAATCATGCCTTAAAGGGACAGTTCCCCCAAAATAATACGAATTCTGTCATAATTTACTTGCTCTTGTGGCACTCCGAACCCTTTTAGATTTTCAGTGGAACACAAAAGCAGAAATTTTGAGAAATGTTACGTAGCTTTTGCCACAGAATGACCATCATAAAATAGTCAGTATGACTTAAGTCATATGATAGCCTCTGGTAAACTATGAACTATCAAGAAATGTTCTGACAAATGTGTACTTTTTCAAGGAATAACACCATACAGGCTTGAAATGACAAGAGGAGGAGTGAATCACGAGCCACATGTGCTGCCTTACCTGGTTTGGTGAATTCATCTCCTGCTTTTTCTTTTCACAGTCTTCTAGTTCTCCTTCTCCAACATCGACCTCTCCTCGAGGGTCCAACACTACAACAAAGCCCAGCATACAATCCATCAAAAGAGTGTACACAGTGATTGAAACTTTTTGTTAGTGGGCAGCCGATTTGAGTTTTTCAATGGCCAATGTTGATGCGGTTGAATCAGTTGATGAATACTGATTTTGGGAACAGAGAGACATAGGTCTTTCCCAGAGACACCACAGAAAAGCAGTGGTGATTGCTTTGGAAAGCAGTTGGTAAACTAGAATTGGTTCACCCAAAAATTGATATGCAAATTCTGTCTTGATTCATTCACTAATTCATGTTGTTCCAAACCTGTATGACTTTCTTCAGCAGAACAAAAAAAGAAAGAAAAAAATGTTTCTTTGTCCATGGGTCAAAGGCATTAAAGAATGTATCATCAAAAGAAGTTCAAAAATAATTTATGTCCATAAGCACATTAAATGTAAATAAAGTGTACCCTACTAGGTTTTAAATATGTTTTGGAGAATAAAATGTCAAAATTTGGATTTGAAATAATGTTACATTGTCATTCAATGTAACACAATATTTATGTTAAAAGTCAAACAACATGCTTATTTTGACTTGTACATATTAAAATATATAAAAGAATAAGGGAGAATATTAAATTTTATTGTGTTTTAAATGAGTAAACAATTCTTAATGACAAATAGGCAAAACCTAGGATAGTGGAAAATTTTAAAAATGTAAAATTACAATTAATTAGTGTCTGGGGTGAAAGTAATTAGTCTTTTAATATGTCATAAATTGTTGTAAATATGCCTGACAAGACTGTTACACTGAATGACATTTTAGTGGGTGTCTTCTGTAAATCAGGGAAACATGTATGATATTTATTTTGTACTCAGACAAACAAAAACAAAATCGTAATTGAATTAAACAGAAAACATTTTAATTTTTTTGGGGAAAACAACAACAATTAAAGCAGTATTACACTTATTGTTTTTATGCTTAAACCCTTTTTCGTCTTTGACCCCCCTACAATGAAAGTAAATGAAAAACAGTGTTGTTTTGGGCTTTGCTGACTTTGACTGTATAGGTAAAAACTGCTGAAACATTATTTAGTGCTATTTTATTATTAATTAAACACTATTAGTATTTATTGTTAGAAGTATTTATTAACACTTAATACTTAATAATATCATTTTACCATCTTTTTTAGTTTACATTTGAGTAATACATAGATTTTAAATTTTTTTAAAAAATATTTCTATAGCTTTAGTGAATTTTTATCTCAGTTTTAGGAATTTGAGCACTACATCTTAAACTTATTTCATTTTATTTTTTTTTAAGTTTAAGTTTTTTTAAAGTTTGAGTCATTTTGTTACGTTTTGTCACTTTTATTAATTCTTAGGGTTTTATATATATGGATTTACTGAATTTGTTTTTCAGTTTTGGTAATTTCAGTCCTTCAGCTAATGCCAAAATGGTGCCAATACAACAGTTCAAGTTTTTAAGTTTTTTCTTGTAATATTTTTATTTCAGCTTTATATCAATTACAGAAAGTTTGTAATTGTTTTAGTTTTGGTTAATAACACTACAGAAATCAAAACACCTTCTTTAGTATTTGACAGAAGAAAGAAAGTCAAACAGGTTTGGAACACCATAAAAGTGAATAAATGATGACAGAATTTTCAATTTTGGTTAAACTGTCCTTAAAAGTACATAAAGTGAACATAGTACCTTTTGAAAGGGTATCGGCCCAGTGAGAGTTTGGTGTCTTTTTTCTGAGAGTATATCCTGTATATCCCAATGACATTAAATAGCAAAATCAGTGGCTAATTTATCGTGAGCAGAGCAACGCTCTCTGTTTACCCAGCATCTGCTTTATAAAATGCAGTTTTGAATCTGAAGTATTGAGTTAAATGGGCGTGTAAGACAGAAAGAAAGAAAGAAAGAAAGAGAGAACATTCTAATATGAAACCACATGATTACAACACTACTTCCTGTCTGTATGCATAAACCACAGCTATGTGATACTCTGCTCGAATATAAAAATAAACATTTGTGAGCTGTCTAACAAAATTAACACTCCAATGCATCCTCTATTATAAAATCTATATCTCGCATAACTTACCAGTTGTGCATTTATTATACAATCTTTTTTATCATTCAGACCTCGGTTCAGGCAAGTCAACACCACTTTTTAAATGGATTGTGGAGGCAAATATGCAGTGATTCCAAGCTTTTTAGAGCTTTGTATTTCTGTAGAAGGTGCAGGGGAGGACACTATCATCACACTGAACTTTCGGTGGCCAAATTTCAGGTCAAAAATCGCACACAGACGAGCATATCAAGCCATCTACGGTTCAGGTGTCTGGTGTGAGTAGAACCAGCACAATGTAACCATCAGGCACCTGACAGCATCTTATTTACAAACCACACAAGCACTGAATTATAGGTTCGCTCTGGGTTGCCTCTACCTCAAAGTCTCCACTTCCCTTTCTCATAGCCTTCTCACCACTTTTTACACTCATATCTCTGTCTGTAACATCCAGCAACGCTTCGCTTTCGAGATCAGACATTTCCTGTGCCAGGGCACTCAGCAGGCTTCTGTTATTTTACTTCCCCTTCAGAGCCACAGTGCAGAAAGATTGTGACAAGTTCGGCTGATATCATCACTGGTGTGATAGCAACTTCTGCATTGTTTCTGGCACCCTGCTATTGTTCGGGTGGGATAAAAAGACACAAACCCAAACGAATTCTTTAACTGAGCATCGCTACAAACACCAGATGCCTTTAAATTACGGCTTTTCTTCTGATGTGCTAACCATAAATTTGTCATATCCTGGATTGTCTCAAAAATAAAGCCATAACGTGCGACAACATCACAATCTGATAGCGTCATAATGTCACAAACAAACTGGTATTCACGTTATGACAACATCAAAGGACGATAACAAGTTATCCACGTAGAAATACATATCTGTGTTAAAGCTTCCTCAACAGAAATGACCTGTGATGTTCAGTCAATAAGCTTATCTGGCCTGTTCTCATCAGTTTGCTGTTAGTGTATCAGATGAGGGGTTTTACGCTTCAACAGCAATGTGTTGCTATTTCTCTAAACCACTTCCTCAAAGAGCAAAACCTGTTATGGTTACTCATATCTAGTGCTTATTACTGTCACTCAAATTACTAAAAATGACAGTAATAGCCATTACATCACTTAACTTTAATTCCTTCCAAAAAGCTAAAATTGTATTTTATTTTACTTACTGTTTAAACTACTACTAAATATTCAAATAGCGACTAGTATATTTTCACTGTAGTATTTATCAATTTCACCAGTAGGCTACATATTAGACTACTATAATTACTATCCCTGTTTTTTCTCTTAAGATTTCCTAGTAGGATTTTGACTTTAACTAGACTATAGGCTACAATAGCTATTCTGACTAGTCATTATATATGTGTATATATATATATATATATATATATATATATATATGGCAAGTAAAGAGAAAAGAAATACCAGCTAGTGTCTTAGAAACGGTTACTTTTGAATGGCTTCTGTATGCGGCTTTAAAATATAGACAGTATCTTAAATCTGTCTATTAGGCATTGAATTTAAACCCAGAAAATGGGCTCTTTACATTTGTTTTAAAGAAAACTTTGATAACTCTCAAGAACACCAGTTCACAGACTCTCGTCTTGTGTAAAAACGAACTAAGCGTTAACATAAAGTATTATGTGATAGCGAAGTCCTGTTAATTTTACAAATTAGAAAGTTATCGCATCATTCATAGTAATATAATCGCTTACCCATTTTAGAAAAGCGTGTTGTCCACAGATTATAATCTCAGGAGCGTGTATTGATGTCTGTCCGTCTGTCTCGTGCAACAGTCATTGACAGCTCGCTCGTCAGCACGCGCTCTGCCTTTCTACAGGACTTCCTCACTCAGTCAGGAACTCTGGCACTCTGAGTCCTCATGAAAGACTGTTTAGGGGACATAACACACACAGTTTCACCCAATCTCATGTTAATCTTGAGTACCTATAGAGTAGTACTGCATCCTTCATATCTCCAAATAGTCTTTAGTTTTATCATGTTATAAAGAAGAATGCAACCACGATTCTCTCCGAAAACAGCCGAGCTCCTGGAGGCGTGCCGTGTGGGCGGAGCTAAAGAGTGACGAGCACTTGTGTCGATCGCCAACAAAACACAGACATTTAATGCCGTTTCACTTACGGTCTGCAGTTCTGAATCATGACCGGGATCATTTATAGCTGGAACATCTTTCAGTATTAAACGATGTGCAAATCCAGGGTCGAATTGGGCCTTGTTTATAAAACGTTCGTCAACAAATACACTTGAGAAACTCCATTGCTGCCTCGGAAAAACAAACTGCATCCACTGTTCACATAACGCTGGGTTCATCGGGAAGCTGAACAAGGTTATCTTTCCCTTACAACCAAAAACACACTTCTTTAGAGACATTCTTCCCGAGCGAGTCCCGTGCAGTGCAGCCGAATGAACCGCGTTGATGGGCGCGCTCGCGCTCTTGCTCTGGTCGATGAGTGCGCGGGCGCGTTCTTCCGGGAGAAATGCCCATATAAGGAGTTCCACCCTCGTTTACGTCAGAAAGAGCCACGATCGAAAAAAAACCTCTGGGAAACTTGTACGAACCCGGAAGTGAGGTTTTTGGCACAGAAATACTCTGTTATACGTCCAAATTGTTTTTTGAAACTTTGTCCATGCTTAGCTTTAACAGTGTAAACAACTCTGAATGCATGTAACAGCATTGTACCCCCCCCCCCCCTTTTAAGCGTGCGTTTTCATTTTAAAGGTGCCATAGAATGCATTGATACAGTATTTTAAATTGTTCTCTGATATCTACATAGAAGGTATGTAGCTTAAGTAAGGGCAAAAAATCTCCAGAAACAATTTTACCTGTCCATTTACAACCCTAGGATTTCTCCCTAGAATTAAACGGTCTGTTATTGGCTTATTTGGCAGGGTCATGAATAATAATGAGCTCTGCTCTGATTGGCTGTTTCACAGTGCTGCTCAATGTTGAGCTCTGCTCTGATTGGCTGTCACAGTGCAGCTCATTTCAGTAACTCACAGCAAGAAAGAAACACAAGGAGGAAAATATATATTTAAATACTTTCTCTCGCAGTTATATCGTCGGGTAATTATACTGTATATAAAATGCAGGCATCAGGGAGCCGTTATTAATACAAGAGACATTGAAACTGCTTTTGAATGATCGGTTGATCGCATTATAGTTTCACTTTCGAGATTCGCGATCGCACAAACTATGTTTATATTATGTAACGGCAGTACTTACCACACATTTTACAAGATCAGATGCTTGTCAGTGGTGCTCAGGATCTGTAAACCATTCACCATCATCCTCATCTCTCCTTACTCTGTTTATGTGGTAAGTGAAATCTTATGTACTGCAGTGTAACAGACTACAGCTAGCAAGGAGCTAACCATGTCCCTTTAGTGGCTAGCATTATTTTATTAGAACGCGTTATTTGCTTTCCGTGCCTTTCTGAATACAGACACCAAACCATCCTTGCACTTCACATCCCCTGCACAGCCTGGAACATAACATTTATTTCCATGATCTGCCATTTTGCTGTTGTCTAAACATTTTCTTCAGGGCTGCAGAACTTCTGATGTTTCGCCTGGTGGCTGGCCTAGAACATGGGCGGGTATATGCAAATGTTTATGGGCGTAACTATTAGTGATCCCGACTCTTACGTAACAGTCGGTGTTATGTTCTGATTCGCCTACTTTTCAGTGGTCTTTTTTATTCACGAGATTTACATAAGAAGGAGGAAACTATGGTGTTTGAGGCTCATGGTATGTCATTTCCATGTATAGAACTGTTATTATTTAACTATGCCAAGGTAAAGACAGTTTTTCATTCTATAGCACCTTTAAACAAGTTGGTTTACAGACTTCGTGTGCATGTTCCTGTTAATAGGCTACGTTTTCAGTATGTTTAACTACAGTTTTGTACTGAAACTTCTCTGAGAGTTTCAATTTTGAAATCTGAAAAATAAGATAAATATATATATATATGTTTAAAATTATGATGATATTTTATGTGACATTTTCTATATTTAATGTGTGACAATGATTATATCAATTTACATTGTCCTTCAGTTATGACATCATTTCTACTGCAACAGCGATTTTGAACCTAAATTAAAGTTCTTATCAAATTTAGACCAGATAGAATGAAACACATGACAAAGAAAAGGAAAACAATATCAAAGATAAATATGACTGGTGAACAGAATATTTTTATGGCTCGTAATTTGCAGTTGAGCCACGATTTAATTAATGATAATTTATCAATGTTAATTAAATATGACAGAATGCTCCAGTGATGCATGTTGAACTTTATTAGTGGACTACGTATATTAAATTAGTAGTTCGCTCAAAAATTAAATTTTGATGAAAATGTATTCATCATCAGGCCATCCAAGATGTAGATGAGCTTCTTAATGGAAAACAGATGTGGAGAAATTCAGTGAATGCAGTGAATGGGTGCCGTCAAAATGAGAGTCCAAACAGCTGATAAAAACATCACAATAATCCACAAGTAATCCACACCACTCCAGTCCATCAGTTAAGGTCTTGTGAAGCGAAACACTGTGTGTTTGTAAGAAACAAACCCATCATTGTAATGTTCTAAACTTTAAACTTTTGCAAACAGTCAAAATGCGAGTCCTCTATAGATTATATTGTTCCTTCTAGTGAAAAAGTTGTCTTGTCTGAATCAGGAGAGAAATATGAACAGATCTGTTTACAAGCTAAAAAAGCTCTGAACTAATATGTGGGTGGATTTTGATGTGAGAGGACATCAAAACGGGATGAACCTTTTACGTGAAGAAGTGTTATTGTGGATTATGGATTTGCATTTTAGTCAGAAACAACGGGTTGGTGTTAAAAATGTATTAATGATGGATTTGTTTCTTACAAACATGCAGTTTTTCATTTCACAAGATATTAATTGCTGGACTGGAGCATTGTTGTGATGTTTTTCTCAGCTGTTTGGACTCTCATTCTGACGGCACCCATTCACTGCAGAGGATCCATTGGTGAACCTGTGATGTAATGCTACATTTCTCCAAATTTGTTCCGCTGATGAAACAAACTCATCTACATCTTGGATGACCTGAGGATGAGTAATGTAAAGAAAAAAATCATTATTGGGTGAACTATTCCTTTAAGATTGAATTTAAAATGTGTTTTTCTAAAGCTCCGCACATGGTCAAAAGTGCCTGTAGATTACTGAACATCTTTACATTGCTGGATTAAAAACCTGTCATCAGACACATACTGGAAACGCATGAAAGAGGGGTTTGCCCTGACACAGAAGAGCACTGGTGAAAGTACTGTTCTCAGTTTTTCCCCTTTGTATCTATTATGAAAATGATAACCAGGAAAACAGCAAAACCTCAAAAACTGTAAAAAGGGGACAGAACTATATTTTAGCATAACAAAAACATGCACATCTCTGTTCTGCAAAAGGAGATGAGAAGTAATGAAAATCAAAAGAACACGACACCTGAAACATCTGAATACTTTCAACCATCAACAATTGTGTAAAAGATTTTTTTTCAAAGTTGTAAATAAAACAAAGATTATTGGAGTTTGTTTTACAAGAAAATACTATTTTAGTTTTTCAGCTGTTGCTTTCCATTTCTTTGTAATTGTTTGTGAAATTTACTAGCAATTTATGAGTGAAAATTGTTTCTAAAACAATTTTTTTTAATAGTGCAGAGCAAAAAGTAAAGTATTATGCATAGCAGTTATTAAACATAATGCACCTGATGGTTTTACCTTAGTTTGTGATGGAGATAACAGTTCATCAGCTAGACATTTTACACTAAATTACTGTTGTAACAATTATTCAAATAATTAGAAAATTTTGCAAATTTATTTCAACATCAATGCACTTTTTTTTGTCACTGTCATCTTAAAATCCCTAACTTTTATTAGAACTTTTACTAATTATTACTGGAAAACTTAACTATTGATTTGTTAAATATCATAACCTAACATTAAAACTATTTTGAACACATTAGGATGATTGTCCTATTACACAAGTTACTGTAGGACAAAATGTTGTAAATCTTTCTGTCTTGGAAATATAAGTTAACTACATTAACTCCAAACTAGTGATATTTGATTTATGGCATAGCATTGGTTAAATTACCCATTCTGGCATAATAGTTTTTCATTTTATATATTTATTAATTAATTTATTATTAATTTAATAAATGCAATACAATTATTAGTTAATACATTTTTTATGCTGCTGTTTATTTGATGTTTATTGTTACAAGACTGCAAATAATACTTAATAATTAACATATTCTCAGGGTGTTTTTTTTTTACATTTCAGCAAAGAGGTATGGTTTACATGGTTTGAACTGTGGGCTGCACTAGAAGACTGGACTACAGGACTCATAGTGACTTTAATTAAATTAAGAATTAAAGGGTTTTTAAGGACGTGACCATTGTTTTATTAAATGATAATAAAAGATTCAGGAACGTTGTGTTTTAAGCATGACGCTACAGACATATAATTTACTGTCAAAATGTGGGGAAATGCCCCTCTAAATGCAAAACACCACCGTTACAGCCCTTGTTTTGTCATTAATTGACCATAATTATACAGTGCGTGTGTTCTGTACATATTGAAGATGAACTAAAAAAGAACACTGGAAAGCCCCATCGTGAAAATGTGTCGTTGTTTTGAAGCTGTCAGATGTTATGTACCGGCATGATATCTTAGTGCGCTTATGAACGTCTTGCTGTCGAAGTTTCGGATGTGTCGTTTATGGATGGGGCCTCTCTCACCTGCCCGCATAGTCCCTGACATTTAACCATATTTAACCTTTAAATGTCACAAAAACAGTTTTCAGCCCAGAGCCAATCGCTCTGAGGGAGTTTCTCAGGTGAAATATTAGACAAAACATCCGTCCTCCCTGTTATTGGGAGTGAAAGCGTACATACAGCACCTCAGCCTGTGCACGATAACCCGGTGTGTATTACCAGTCTCCAAGATAATTTCTTTTGGGGAGTATGAAATTGCTTATGTTGACATCAGACGAAATGGAAATTAGGGAGTTTATGACTTGTGTTTTGATATTCAATTTGAGAGGTTCAGGTTTTACTCAGTCTGAGATCACACCAGAGTTTCACAATAGCTCAGGTGCTTGTCATAGCTGCTGTTCTGGATCAGACGGACACAGATACGTTTGACTACCTCGCCATCAAATTAACTGATGAAGTGTGCAAATATTACAGCGTTTGCTGTTTACTGAATAAATATGGTATCCATTGTGTTAGTAAATGTTGGTTATTGGAGATTGCTGTCAAGCATCACTATTAGTGTTGCTTATATTTGAAAAAAATGATAGCTTTATGAAAAAACTCAAACAGCTGCATAGCATCGCCATGTCAACTAGCCTCTACACTCTAAATCATTCTAGTGATTGCATAACCCTGGCAACCATTTAGAACACTCTAGATATCTCATAGCAATGCCTTGGCAACCACCCAGAACACTCTGTGGATCACATTACCCTGACAACCATCTAATCAAACTATCCAACCCTAATCAAACACACCTGAATCAGCTAATCAAGGTCTTCAGGATGCAGTTAGGTGTTTTTTTTTCAGCGTTGGAGCTAAACTCTGCAGGAAAGTGGCCCTCCAGGATTAACGTTCCCCACCCCTGATCTAGAACATTCTAGAGATCACATAGCCACGCCTTGGCAACCACTTAGAACACTCTAGCGATCACATTACCCTGACAACCATCTAGAAGATTCTAGAGATCACATAATCCTGGTGACCATCTAGCACATTCTAGAGATTGCATAGCAACACCTTGTCAACCACTCAGAACACTCTAGTGATCGCATAACTCTGACAAACATCTAGAGATTGTATAGCGACACCTTGGCAACCACCCAGAACACTCTAACAAACGTATAACCCTGACAACCATCTACACTGTAAAAATGACCGTGATTTTAACAGTAAAAGTAAAAATGCTACAGTAAAACCCTATTAGTTGGTTAATGGTAAGTTCCCCTACTATGTACGGTGAAAAACTGTATTGGACACTGCATGTAATTTTACAGTAATAACATGTTACAGTTTTTGGAAGTGAATAATAATGTATAAATTACAGTGAAAAAACATAAATTGGCATTCCCATAATTCCCCGTGTTACATGTCATATTTGATGTTTTTTTTCGTTGAAATAACTACTTCTTAGTTTTTTATCTGTTATGTTCATTAGGGTTGTATGTTACATCTAATGTTGTTAAATGAATGTTTATTGTATTATTTCAGTTTCATGTGTGTTACCATGATGGTGTTTAGTGTTTGTGTGAATGACATAGCACACCTTCTATATATACCTACTATATATTAGCATTTTTTTTCTTCGCTTGTGGAAAAGCTGCTTGATGAGCTTTGGTTCATCATATAACTTTCTCATCACCACCTGCTTTTGGTGGTTATCAGTGTATTACAAAAGTACAAAACAGATATCAGTATATTGGTATATTAATATTATATCAGTTAATGAAATATGGTTTTTAAATGTAAATTTATGTTAAATCCGTAAAACCTAAAATGCTGCTACCATATTTTTTTATGGTAAAATTCTGGCAACCACGGCTGCCAGTTTTTTACAGATTTTTTTTTTTTTTACAGTGTAGAACATTCTAGAGATTGTATAGCAACACCTTGGCAACCACCTAGAACACTCTAGTGATCCCATTACCTTGGCAACCATCTAGAACATTCTAGAAACTGCATAGCAACACCTTGGCAACCACCCAGAATATTCTAGCAACCACATAACCCTGGCAACCATCTAAAACAGTCTAGAGATTGTATAGCAACACCTTGGCAACCACCCAGAACGCTCTAGCGATCCCATTACCCTGGCAACCATCTAGAACATTCTAGAAACTGCATAGCAACACCTTGGCAACCACCCAGAATATTCTAGCGACCACATAACCTTGGCAACCATCTAAAACAGTCTAGAGATTGTATAGCAACACCTTAGCAACCACCAGAAGTCAAGTCAAGTCACCTTTATTTATACAGCGCTTTTAACAATACAGATTGTGTCAAAGCACTTAACAGTATCAAATTGGAGGATAGAGTGTCAGTAATGTATAATTAAACACTGTAAGATTAAACACTCAATTTTCAGTTAAGGGCATTTCATTATTGAATTCAGAGATGTCATTGTCTAGCTCAGTTTAGTTTAAATAGTATCTGTGAAATCAAATTGATGATAATTGCTAGAAATATAGAAACAGAGAACACTCTAGTGATTCCATTACCCTGAAACATCTTGAAAATGATAGAGACTGCATAGTAATACCCCAGCAACCACACAGATCACCCTAGAAACCGAATGGCAACACGCTAGAAGCCACCCAAAACTCCCTAGCACCCACATAATAATACCCCAACAACCACCCAGAACGTCAACCACAAAGCAATGCCCTGGCAGCCACACAGATCACTTTAGCTTTGTGTCTGCAAGTGCTGCAGGGGAAGCACCATTCACTTTTTCATCAGAAAATGGAAAAATCTAGTTTGGAAATATTTTCTCATTTGGCAACCCAGTTTTACGCATTATAGCGGATCGGCTTGAGTAACATTTCCTCACGGTGAAGCGCTCAGCATTGTCAGCAACTGAACAAACACAAACCTCTCATTGTTGATTTACTGTATATACTGTAGTAATACAGTGTCACACGTGTGCCAGCCTGCAGTATTTGAATGGCTGGAGGGGTATTGAGCGTTATACGATGGGTGACTAGAATCTAAACCTGTAGGTTAATCGTTGAGTGGGCAGATGAGAGTGTGACGAGAGAAGAGCGGTTGAGATGAACGTTTACACCGGTGAGTCAGTGAAGAAACACTCAAGTCAGAGCTTTGAAGGAGAGTGGAAGATCAGAGATTTACAGACAACAGAAATTCCCCCTGTATTCATGTCAGAGAGAGAAAGACTGAGAGATAGAGAGTCAAAAAGAGGGGTAACAACAAAGAATGAGATGTGGAGGGGCACTCGAGCAGAAAACAGACGTTAAGAGTTAACAAGAAGTGTGACGGGTTGGTCATATTGATCCAGAGCTACGGAGGCTGATTTGACTCATTCTCCTGGGAACAAACGAACAGATTCCTCTAGTTCAGTTCATATGATTTTAATCATGTACAGCATAAGAAAGTTCACCCGTAGATGAAAAAGAATGACAAAACTGATTTAAATTTAAGATTGGCCTGTAAGATTAAACAAAAAGGTACTTGCCACCTGCAAGTACACAAGCATTGTTGCATGAATTTCACAAAACTTGTCAAGAACATATTCAGGTCATATTTTACCTAGAAATAATAATTAAAAATAGAAAAAAGATTATATTTTGCTTTAAAAAAATAACACTTTTAAGGCATTTTTCATATTTTTAAAACTATTTTTCACACACAAATTCCCTACAAATTTTTTTTTCTAATGCAAAAGTTGCTTTCTCATATATGCAAAATTAAAATCCTATATAACTTATAAAGTATTGAATAAAAATATTGTAATTATGAAATAATGTCAAACGTCTTAATGTCAAAAAAAACAAACATAAAAATATTTCATTTTTTGGGGAAATGTGACATTCTTTTACAAGATTTCCTTGTAAAACTGAGAGGGAGCATTTTGATATTTTAATATTTCACTGTTTGCAACTTCATAAAGGTAAATAACCAGATCATCTGTTCATTTTCATAGAACTTCTCCATTTAAAAATGAATGATCTAGCTATGTATACAATAAGAGTACTGTAGCTATAAAGTTATGAACTTTTCAATCACAGCACACATAAACACTAAATATTCATGTATGATTAAATAGGCTGATATGGATTTCTATATTAATCTACATTATTACACGTATTGTGTGTCTGCGCACAATTTCTGGTTATGCCTGAAGTATGTGCTATGAATTATTCCCTTATATAGGCATACTTCACCTCTGAGAACATTTGCCCATATGTGGAATATTAGACTGTTGATGGTATGATACCTATAGGCTTTGATGCTGATATTGGCTAGAGATCACAACGCTCATGTTAGGAATTAAATGAGTAACGCATAAACATGCTCATGTTACGTGTGGTTTGTGTGACTCGATTCAGAAGTTACATTACTGCAGTCAAGAGTTTTACATTGAGTAGGTATTCCAGTTCAGAGAATAAATTTGCTTGCAAAGCCTCATGGGATGTACACAATTGCCTCTCTCAGCGCGAAATAGAAAAAAGTTCTCAGAAATCAGAAATTTCCCAAAATTCAACACAAACACAAAACAAACCGATACATTCCATCCATCAGCCAATACAACTTTTAATAGAACATATCTGACAGAACTCATTTTTTAAAAATAACAAATTGTGCATTTTTAAAACTATATTGAAACTTTTTGAGCGAGAAAATATTTTAGAATTAAAAAAAAAATATTTAAAGAAAAAGCTGTGCTCAGATGGAAATATAGCTGACAATTATCCACTACCAACATTATCTGTGGGTCAGCAAGGACTTCCGCTGCCCTTTTTGCAGAAGTGAGTCGATATTTTCCGTCAAGACATTTCTTGCTTCCCTTTTCAAAATAAAGTTAATATTGTGCTAGAATGCATCACGTCCCGCAGTTACCTCTCAGCAAATACCAGATCTCAAATAACAGTTATGATATGGGACAGAAGGTAATATGGATGGAAAAACTAATAACGGATAGGTGAAATGTTATCTGAAACATCGGTTAGACTTTCAGTTAAAAAAACAAGATGATTGTGATCTCTGAAGAAGGGGGAAAAGTACAGTCTCTTTTCTTCTGAAAATGAAACTGGGGGTGATCAAGCTTAAGAAGAAAAAAAAAAAAAAAGAAGAAGAAAGAAAAAACCCCAAACGGCCATGCTGATTTCGCTTATTCCAGGAAACCTGGTGAGTGTGACACATGCAGGTCACAGGCCTTTGCGGCTTTTGTTGTATATAACAGGGAAATCGATGAGAAAAACACTCCCTGGTAACAAAGTGTGTTTGTTTACATTGGATACTTCAATATGAAATATGCATCATGATCACTGTTATCCTCATCAGCTGTCGCCTTCCAAAAAAGTGAGCTGAAGTTGCATTTTCAGAACTGAGATTGCTTCATTTCCATTCATTTCCAGTGTGGAAACTGTTTATCTCTTCACAGAAAAGAAAAAGACCTTTATCTGAAATGACTATTTTTGCTTTTTGATGCTTGAAAGCTTTACTGCCCATTCACTGAACCTGCATGGAAAAGAACAATCACATTAACACATTTTAATTAGTGCATTAATTAAAGAAGCTCCTTTTGTGTTCCACGGAAAAAAAAAAAAAAGTCGTGGGTTTGGAACAACATGAGGGTGAGCAAATGATGATCTCATGTTTGGGTGAATTATAACCCACAAAAGTGCCACTGATTAGGTATATGTGTAAAAAAAACAACAACCTGTAAAACAGTTCAGGCTTTCCAATGCAAAAGTTATGCAGAATCCTAACATTTGGGGACACTTCAATATGTACTTTGTTTTTCAGCTGGTGAAGTTAGATATTAACCAAAATTCAGTCTTGCTGAATATATATGGTAATGATTTCCAAAGATGGTATAAGCTGAAAAGGAAGATTTTTTTCCCCCTCTGTATTCTTGATTTCATAAATGCAGTTGCCACGTCTTGTTTACTGAGAACATTTTCAAACATTTCACACATTATTATATTGTCTATATAGTGTATGTACATACACTATATAGACAAAAGTATTGGGACACCCCCTTCTTTAGAACAGAAAAATTCACTTCCAAATCTGTGGCAACAAGGATGGGAACATAATTCATGTATTTAAAAATTGTATTTCTATCTCTGTTGCAACAGTTTTGGAAGTGTCTAAAATGACTGTACCCATATGTACAAGTTATTGGTGTTTGGTGATGAGTTTTTGCCTCAAGGTCTGCATTTACAGTCACACCAGAGGTGTTAAACTGAGATTAGGACTTGGTTTTATGCAGACCAGTCAAGTTCTTCCACACTGACTGAATCAATCATTTTCTTTTTGAACCTTGTCTTATACACAGAGAGGCATTGTCATGTTAGAATAGAAAAGGGGTCCTGTCCAAACTGTTGCTATAATATTAGAAGCACACAATTCCCTAGAATATCAATATATGCTTAAACATTAAGATTTATACTCATAGAAATTACTAAAGTAGTCAAACCTGTTCATTAGAAGGGGGCGACCCAATATTTTTGGCAATATAGTGTATGTAATACAGACACATATAAAACAATTGATAAAAATAGCAATATATAACAATTTCAAATGCTTGTTGAAGCTCCAAAACTGAAAAAGCACCATAAAATCCCAAAATGTAAGTCACATTTTATTCACATATGATCTTGTCTTCTCATTTTTTTTTAAGTTTTGGAAAAAGTCTGCAGTTTGCTTTCATTTGATCAAAAATACAGCAAAAACAGTAAAATAGTGAAACATTATTACAATTTTAAATAACTGTTTTCTATTTGAATATATTTTAAAATGTAATTTATTCCTGTGATCAAAGCTGAATTTTCAGCATCATTACTCCATGTCTTCAATGTCACACGATCCTTCAGAAATCACTCTAATATGATGATTTGTTGCTCAAAAAAACATTACTATTATTACCAGTTATTTTTGTAGAATCTGATACATTTTTTTCAAGATTCTTTAATGAATACAGCGTTCAAAAGAACAGCATTTATTCGAAAGTAGAAACCTTTTGTAACTTTATAAATGTTTACTGTCACTTTTGACCAATTTAAAACATCCTTGCTAAATAAAAGTATTAATTTCTTTAAAAAATCCCCCACTGTCTAAAATGGCCTCACATCATGATCAAATTTTAGTCAATTTTAATGAAGCTTTGCAGAGGACGAATATCAAATAACACCAAGCAACAACTTTCATTCAGTCTTAAAACTCTTTATTTATTATTTTAATTGAAGTTACAACGTTGTCCAGACTTGTTAGATATTCACAATGAGCTCTTGAGAGAAACTACATCACTGCTGAATGACTTGGAGATATTTGATGTTGTTTTTCCAACACGGGTTTGTTAAAAACGAAACCGCAAACATTTCCTCAAAAACACTTCTCCCCTCACTCTCATATTGGCACAGCACTGACAGTAAAGTGGATGACTGGTAAAAATGCAAGGGTCTAAATAAACCTGCCATGATCTTTCTCTTTGAGCCTTGGCATCCAAACGCAATCCAGATCCCACCTGTGACCCAAAGGCAAGATGATGAGAGAATGATGGCTCCCTGAAACCTAAAAATCACAGTATTAATATTCTCCACAGTTCTGAGCAGACGGGAAAAGCTGCGGTCTCAAAGTAACTTCCCAAGCCTAATATCAAGAACTGTAATATTCATCGACTGAAGCTGCTTTCTGGATTTTAAACACGCGCCGTATAGAACACAGCAAATAAACTCGTCTCATCGATCGATTTCAGTCCGACCTCAGCAAACTTCACTGCAGCAAATGTTCCTCAAGAAAGCAAGGCAGTCACACTCAGTCTTGTGGAGAAAAGAAGGCATAAAAACCAAGGCAAAACAGGACCGACTACTACAAACATCTGCACTAGCATTGAAATGTTCAAAAGGAATGTCTTCAAAAACACTAAGAAAAGGTTCAGTCTCAGTCACAGGAATGTCACCACAGCACTTATTCAACCATGAAGTTTCCCAGGATTCCTGCACGAACAGCAATTTTAGGTGGGCCATCTGCCTGCATACTCAAAATCAATTGTTTTATAAAATTATACTAACAGCTTGAAATGAAATCAAATTAACAACAGAAAACTACCAATACGGTATGAAATATCAGAGTGGAAACACCCCGGTCACATGATCATCAATCTTTTTGGTCCGTGGTTTTAGTTTTAGTCTTTTCAATCAAATATACCAGAGATTTAAATCTACGCGGAGCAAATGAATTCAGTCCGACTCTGATGAGGCAGGGGGGAGATGTTGAGCCGCGTTACATAAGTTCCACGTAATTCGCTGGGAACATGCCGAAATGGCCATCCGGACTGTATCCTCGCCACCAGCCTTCATCAATCATCTCGATGCCGGTGATGATGTCATCTGGGTCAAACGAGATCTCTGTGTCATCAGCTGAGAAGACACCCATAAAGCAGATCAGATCGCAGATTAAATGACTAAAATGACATAAAAAGACATCTAAAGGCCAAAGCCTACTTCTGTTTTGACACAAAAGCTTAGCAGACGTCGAAAAATCAGGCTGTGCGCTTATAGAAGGTGCATATTATGCTGATGATTACATCTGTGCTACACAGACTGTATGCATAGCAGAGTTTGCATGCTAAAAAAAAAAAAAATTTTATACTTTGGGCTTAATGCTGCCTTCACATGTTATTGGAAATTTCCTACTTCCCACTTCTGAAGTTGTAAATAAGAGTTTGTAACATTCAAGTGCTTTGTTGTCAGAAAGAACAGGAATCATAGAGGTCGGTTCATTCATGAGTTCATTCTTGCCTGTTTCTTGGGGATATCTTATTAAAGCCAAAAGATATTTAGTCAATATCCAACAGGTTTTGAATAAAAATTCATTGGTAATGATAGAAACATGTATTCAGCTTGCTGATGATTCAAAAATTTCGGTCAAATAAATGCTGTTTTCAATATATACAATTTGCATCAAAAGATAATTTATATACGTAAATATACATGACTGTGACGACATGAGAAAGCAATATAGATGTTGTGGGGAAAAACGAATAAAACTTTACAGTACTACAGCTATGTTTCTCTCCTCCACCATGTTTAAAGTTTAAAGGGATAGTTCACCCAAAAATGAAAATGACCCCATGATTTTCTCACCCTCAAGCCATCCTAGGTGTATATGACTTTCTTCTTTCAGATGAATACAATCAGAGTTATATTAAATGTCCTGGCTCTTCCAAGCTTTATAATGGCACTGAATGGGTGTCGAGATTTTGAAGGCCAAAAAAGTTCCTCCATCCATCATAAAATGCGCTCCACACAGCTGCAGGGGTTAATAAAAGCCTTATGAAAAAATATCCATTTTTAAAACTTTATAAACCATAATCTCTAGTTTCCGCTAACTGTCGTACGCACATACACGAGAGAGTGGCGTTCCAGCGGATGATGTAGGAAGTTGGCAACCGCGGTGACGAACGTAGAAGCGCAGAGAGCAAAACAAAACACTGGTCACGAATTAGAAGTACAAAATGAGGATTTGTGAAGAAAAGTGCCAGAGGATTTTGATAAAAGCCAAGAAGAGGCTGGTTTTCCTTTGCTGTAAACAAAACTACGCACGTTCTTGAGAGAGTGGCGATGGATGGATCCACTTTTTTTGGGGCTTCAAAATCTCAACACCCATTCACTGCCATTATAAAGCTTGGAAGAGCCAGGGCATTTAATATAACTCTGATTGTATTCGTCTGAAAGAAGAAAGTCATAAACACCTAGGATGGCTTGAGGGTGAGTAAATCATGGGGTACACTGTAAAAAATGACTGTGAATTTAACGGTAAAAGACTACAGTAAAAATGCTACAGTAAAAACCTGTTTAATGGCTAACGGTAAATTCCAATACTATATATGGTGAAAAACTGTATTGGACATTACATGTAATTTTACGGTAGTACACCGTTTTTGGAAGTGAAAAAGAACAAATAAGTTACAGTGAATCACCGTAAATTGACATTCCCAGAATTCCCTGCATTACATTTCAAATTGGATGTTTTTTTTGTTGAAATAACTATGTTTCTTCTTACTTTTTTCTTATCAGTTTTGTACATTAGGGTTGTATGTTACATCTAATGTTGTTAAATGAATGTTTCTTGCCTTATTTCAGTTTCATGTGTGTTACCATGTGTGAATGACACTGTGCACCTTCTATGTAAGTTATTATTTAAAAGCTGCTTGTGATGGGCTTTGGTTCATCATGTGGCTTTCTCATCACCACCTGCATTTGGTGGTTATAAGTGTATTACAACGGTACAAAACAGATTTCAGTACTTCAATAGGTTGGTATATTAACATTATACCAGTTAAAGGGGAGGTCTAATGCTATTTCATGCATGTTGAGTTATTTACATGGTTAAAGAGTTGGATTCTCATGCTAAACATGGTCAAAGTTTCAAAAAATGATATGAATGTAGAAGAGTATTTCTGTGTCAAATATACTCCTTCCAGTTTTGCACAAGTTTCGGAGAGTTTTTTTTTTTAGCTTGGTTCTTTGTTACGTCATGAAGGGTGGAACTCCTTGTATGGGCATTTCTCCTGGAAGAACGCGCCCGCGCGCGCATCGACCAGAACGAGAGCAAAAGCGTGCCCATCAACACGCTTCATTCAGCTGCACTGCACAGGACTCGCTCGAGAAGAATGTCTCCAAAGAAGCGTGTTTTTGGTTGTAAGGGAAAGATAACCTTGTCCAGCTTTCCAAAGAACCCAGTGTTACATAAAAAGTGGATGCAGTTTGTTTTTTCCGGGACAGCAGCGGAGTTTTGCAAGTGTTGACGAACGTTTTATAAACAAGGCCCAGTTCTGCGCTGGATTTGCACATTGTTTGACACTGGAAGATGAAGCGGTCCCAGTGATAAAAGATCCCAGTCATGATTCAGAACTGCAGACGGTAAGTGAAACGGCATTAAATGTCTGTGTTTTGTTGGCGATCGACGCAAGTGCTCGTCACTCTTTAGCTCTGCCCATGGCACGCCTCCAGGAGCTCGGCTGTTTTTGGAGAGAATCGGAAAGCTGTATCTTTCTTTTATAAATATGATAAAACTAAAGACTCTTTGGAGCTAAAAAACGATGCTGTACTACTCTATAGGTACTCAAGTTCAACATGAGATTGGGTGAAACTGTGTGTGTTATGTCACCTTTAATGAAATTACGGTACTTAACTGTAAATTTAAGTTAAAACCGTAAAACCTAAAATGTTGCTACTGTATTAGTACTGTATTTTTTTTACAGTAAAATTCCAACAACCACAGCTGCCGTTTTTTAACTGTAAATTTTACAGAATTTTTTTTACAGTGTAGTTTTCATTTTTGGGTGAACTATCCCTTTAAGGTCAGCCTAACTCTGAAACTCAGGTATCAAAATTATCTCAGAGTGGCAGTTTTTAAATATGACTTGAGAGGCTGTTCATGTCCAATTTCTGACTAGAAAACTTGCATTTACGATCATTCCAATTTGATGTGAAGGCAGGAAAAATTCAAATAAATGAGCTGAACAAACCAGATTTGCAGTGATTAGTTAAGAAAAAACCTGCAGTCTTGCAATAAACTCTCAATACAGCAAGAATTTGACCTTTTCAGATATTAATTCTGGGGGCAGTTGTGGTCTAATGGTAGAGTGTCAAATTTGTAACCCGAGGTTCATGAGTTCGATTGTCAGTACCAACAGGAAATGTAGGTGGGGGAGTGAATGAACAGCGCTCTCTTCCACTTTCAATACCCACAACTGAGGTAGCAGCAAAAATTGCTGCCCACTGCTCCAGGTGTGTGTGTGTGTGTGTGTGTGTGTGTGTGTGTGTGTGTGTGTGTGTGTTCACTACTCACTGCTGAGTGTGTGCACTTGGATGGGTTAAATGCAGAGCACAAATTCCAAGTATGGGTCATTTCACTTAATTAAAACTTATTTTGTGTACGTATGTGATGCAAACATGTTAACCAATGTATGTTATTTCAGCATCCAAATCTAAAAAGAGCTGGAATATGCATTTTTTTGAGGGAGGCAAAAACAGATTAAACAAGCAAACACTGGCCTAAATCTGATTTTCATCTGATTGTCTTAAAAGCATGACTGAGAATTCATGATATGATGATTTTAGTAACAGCAATAGCAGAAGTAATAGCAGAATTAGTACAAATGCAGATTGGAAAGCAGAAGAGAATTGTGGAAAAAGAATGTGCATGTCTCAGCACATTCAGAAATGCACTGTTTATCATGTATAAGCAATACTCACCAGCTTGGTAGTCGTACAGAGCCCTGGCGCAGACACCGCGATCATCTGTCGTCTCATACGTGTTCTGCTCCTCCACCTGACAAACATTCACAAAACATTCAAGAACCTGCACATTCAAATCAAACACACCTCACACCCACCGAAAGACAGCATGAAATTCAAAAAAAAAAAAAAAAGGATGCTTTTAATGAAAAGTTTGTGGCTTTTGGTTCATATATATTAGTTTGAGCTCATCAATATGATGGCATATGCTAAAAAACAGCTCCTAAAAATATACCCATTTAAAATGTGCAATCTTTCAAAAACAGACTACACAAAATACTGTCCAATCAAAAGCACTTTATAGATGATTCTGGCTATAACTGCTGTTATAATTTAGAACAAGTTAGTTCTGGTAGTCAGTGTGTGACCTGTGTTGGATCCTCATAGATGGCGTCTTGTTCCACTACTGCCTCATATTGTGGCTGCTTTTGTTCTACAGGCATTTCATAATTTTCAGTGACTGCTTGTACATCTGTGACATGAAAGAAAACAAGACAGAAAGAAATAATTTGCTTTGGGTCCTGTAATAGCATATCTTCTCCACAAGGTGGTGCTGACAATCAGTTGATTGACTGATAATGATAAAATGACAAGGAGATGGGACAACGCAACAAAACAAATGACAGGAGCTGATAATGTGTGTGAATCCCACCTTCATACTCTGGCTCGGGTTCTGGCTCTGGTTCCACATACTGAGATCTGGGTTGTTCCTCAAAACTGGGTTCTACTCAAAACACACACACACATGCATGGAAACACACGGAAACACACATGCATGGTAACAAGCACACATTGGGATTTGTATTCTGACAAACCGCAGATGAGTAGAGTCAGAGTTTGAGAGCTGCATGACCAAAATTGATCATGCTATGTGTAATTTGTTTTTGATAGTAACTGTATGGATCACAATATAGTTGTTTTTGCTGGGAATTCCACCAAAAAATATTAAATAATCTTTTAGTAAAGTTTTTTTTCTTTGATAATAGACTGCTTCAAATTATTTAAAACTAACAATTTTAAAAAAGTATCACAATACCAATATATTATTATAAATCTGAATGGATGAGTCCATTTAAATCCAAATGGACTACGGTTTTCTAGATATACAATACTGCAGTATAAATGTGATAGTATATATTGTTTTGTGGCATATTAATTATTGTTCAAAAGTTTTGGGGCAGTAATTTTATTCTGAAAGAAATCAATACTTTTACTGATCAAAGAGGCATTAAATTGATCAAAGAAAACAGTAAAGACTTAATTATTATGAAAAATGTTCCTTTAAACTTTTTATTTATCAAAGGACAACTGTTTTCAGCTATTATAAAAATAGTAATGTTTCTTCAGCATCAAATCAGCATATTCGAGTGATTTCTGAAGGAGACTGAAAATTCAGCTTTACATCACAGGAATAAGTTACATATTAAATATAATAGAAAACAGCTATTTTAAATTCATATAGAAAACAGTTATTTTAAATTGTAATAAAATTTTATAATTACTGTTTTTATTGTATTTTTGATAAATGCAGTCTTGATAAGCATAACAGAAAAAAAAAAATCTTAAGGACCCCAAACTTTTGAACAATAGTGTACTATCATAACATCTGGCCTTATTTTGAGCTGATTAATTCACTTAAAGTGACAGTTCACCAAAAAATTCTGTCATCATTTACTCACCCTCATGTCGTTCATGACTTACTTTCTTCAAACGTAACACAAAAGAAGATATTCTAAAGAATTTTCCGGCTAGTGAATGAAGCCTGGGGGTGTTAAGGTCCAAAATAACAAAAATGCACAATAAAAGCATCATAACAATGGTCCATATGACCTGAGAAACAAACGATTTTTTCAGCTGAATGTTTTGTTCTCATATCAGAATGATTTGGTTCTTTAATTCAGCACACTCAATCAATAACTCACACTAAGCAATCAACAGCTCACCAGAGATTAGAAATTTGATCTTCTTAATCTTAGAAATGACTTCAATCTGTTCTTCACACTTTAGAAGACTTTGTTTTTGAAGCCTGAATTCCTCAGTCCCTTATTACATTGAAAAGAGTGGCCTGGATAGTTTTCAAAAATCCACCTTTTGCGTTCCACAGATTTTTCATTTTTAGGTGAACTGCTCCTTTAAGTGCACAAAGCAAACACACAGTGTTCACACACAGCAAACACAGCATCCTGGAAATCCCGTTTATTTTGAGGTGTACGGTAGAATTTGACAGCAAGCATGAGGAACGTGTGAGTGGTTAGATGTTAGTTGAGATACATGAAAACACCACACAAAGAAGTAGAGAGTGAAAGTGTGTGAGCATGGAGATGGACAACACACCAAACCTTTCCAAGTGAGAGATAAGGAAGGAATGATAAGGTGCGTGTTTGTGTACCTCTGGCTCGTAAAGATGAGGCCTGACGCACGGGAGAGCGAAATGGCTCTGGGTCACATGACTGCTTGGACAGAAAAGGGCTGTTCAACCGCCCTGAGACACACAGAACAGAGAAGGACAAAGAGAGAAACCCAAGCTGACAGATGGCTGACGGAGTTATACACAGCAGAACAGACCACAAACATCGTTTTAGACAGAAGAACTGCAGGCTGTTTAATGACAGTGTCGAATTTCAGACGGACGAACAGGGTTGAAATGCCCGGAGAACAATGGGAGAATGGGAAATACACTGAACGTTCGGAAGTTAGTTACTGCATGCATAGGAAAACACCTTCTAATTCACAGACAAAGCCATTCTTTAAACGTGTTCGAACACATTCAGTGTTTCACTACATGAAACGTGACCCACATAGTAAAAGGGGAAGCTAAATATAGCATGCAAATACTGTGGCATTGAAATAAAACACTTCCTATAGTGTAAATTGTGCTTGTAGAGATCTCATCAGGACATGTCAGACTGGATTTGTTATTTATTATCCTGATGAGATATAAACCTTGATATTTATAACCCTAAATTTTACTGGCAAATCATCTACATTTTCATTTGTATAAAGATTTATACACTACTGTTTATATACTGTTATTCAAAAAGTGTTCAAAGGTTTGGGGCCAGTAAAATTTTTTCTTTGTATTTATTTATTTTAAAGAAATTAATTCTTTTATTCATCAAGGATGCATTCAATTTGATCAAAAGTGACAGTAAGTGAGTGAGTAATGGCTGCTGAAAATTCAGCTTTTCCATCATAATAATAAATTATATTTAAAATTGTAATAATATAATATTTCAATAATATTTTTTAGTGCTGTTAAACGATTAATCGCGATTAATCGCATCCAAAATAAAAGTTTTTGTTTACATAATATATATTTGTGTACTGTGTATATTTATTATGTATATATCAATACAAACACATGCATGTATATATTTAAGAAAAATGTTATATTTGTATATTAAATACATTTATATATAATATAAATGATGTAAATATAAAAATATACATGTAAATACATGTAAATATTTTCAAAATATATACTGTATGAGTGTGTATTTATATATACATAATAAATATACACAGTACACAAATATATATTATGTAAACAAAAACTTTTATTTTGGATGCGATTAATCGCGATTAATCGTTTAACAGCACTAATATTTTTCATTTTGTACTAATATTTTAATGTATTTCAATAATATTTTACTAATGTTTTACTGTATTTCTGATCAAATAAATGCAGCTTTGGTGACCATAACATACTTAAAAACACCAAAAACATCAAAAAATCTTACCGATCCCAATATATTATTATTATTATATTACTATATTATTATAATTATTACTATATAAGTAAACACTGACATACATAAATAAATCCACATAAATGTATATATGTGTGTGTGTGTGTGTATGAGTGTATATACATACACTCATACATGCATGTATATATTTAAGAAATGTCATATTTATATATATAAAATACTTATATTTCTATATAATATAAATGAAATATAAATATAAAAATAGATATACATGTAAATATTTTAAAATATATACATGTATGTTTGTGCATTTATATATACATAATAAATATACACAGTACACACAAATATATTATGTAAATGCAAACTTTTATTTTGGATGCAATTAATTGCGATTAATCGTTGACAGCACTATTACCATGAATTTAAATTTATATTTAAATATAAATACATATATTGTTGTTTTTCTGTTTTGACTCGTATAGTGTGTTTATGTGTGGGACACAGAGTAGGTATAGATGAATGATACCTGGTTTTGGACTGGACTGAGTATTATCTGTGTTAGCAGGTTTGATGCCCATCTCTCTCTGTTTGAACATTTCTCTGGGATTAACGGAGCGCTGAGAGACGAGAGCCGCAGCTTCCTGTTACAAATACACACAAACATTAAAGTAGCCATCATGACTGATAACCCCGATGGCAGCACAAGGAGTCTTTTCAGAATGTAAGAGCTAGAGATACAAAGTAATTGGTTATACTGAAAAAGGAAAAACAGAGCAAAGCAAAGAGGCTGAATCTCAAACTGCATATCTATCCTATACTGTATGCATGTTTAAAATACTGACATAAGTGTCTGGATATTGTAATGGATGTTAACATTGCAACATGCATGCTTTTTCAGCTAATACTGTACGCAACATGTTCATTGGTTGTAACAGTTCTCTGATATGCTATATCAATACTGCTATTTCATACTCAAAAGTACTGTACATACACCAAGGGAGTGTATACTTTTTGTATGAACACTGTAATGATAAATCAGCGTTCGTGACTGAAACCATGGGTTTAAGTCAGAGAGAGGGGGGTAAAAAAACACAAGCCTGTTCAAGGCATTGTAGCATAACGATAAAACAGACATTCATTTGAGCCACAGCAGTTTGCCAAGTAAGGCAAGTTGAGAGAAGGGGAAGAGAAAGAGAAAGAGAAAGAAAAGAAAAAACAACCGAGTCAGCAGTTACACTGCCACACTGTATAAAGAAATCAGTTAGAAAGTTGTAAGAAAGCTGAAGGAGTCCTGCTGTCCAAGGCCAAAAGAGATGTTTGATGCTTCCTCTCACTCACGTTGGCTTTTTCCACCGACTCTCCGCGTTTAAAGGGTTTCTGTGCTGCCTGCTTCCTCTCCTCCACCTCCTCCTCCTCCTCCTCCTCCTGATGGACATCAGCACACTTTGACTCTCACACTTATATTACAAAACCTAGTTAGCTGCATTAAGGTATCATATTTGTTGACGCTGTCTTCTTTTGGCCAAATTCTAGAGCAGAAGTGAAAGCTCAGAGAAAAATCCACCCAAGATGGCAGACAAGAGAAATGTTGAATATATAAAACATTTGATTAAAAAAAAAAAAGGTACAGATGACAACAAAAAACTGACTGAAATTAGTCTCAGCCTCAGACGTCACACCCACGGAACGTTGGCTAAACGTCTGATGCATATGGGCCACAAAAGTGGAAACACTTCAGGAGTTTCGAAGTTGATGTCTGATTGGTTGAATTATACAGGATTCCCAGGAGACCCGTGTGTCGCGTTCTTTAACGTTCCGCCTGGAAACAATGATGGCGTGACGACAAAACCCCACATGCAAGAAGAAAGCTGTTGTGTTTACAACTGTGACGACAAGCGCTTATCAGGATCAACTAAACGCTGGATTTTCAAAAGTATGTGAAATATTTAAAGTTCGTGGCATAGAATCTTTAAAATACGTCCGAGAGTTTTGAACGAAACGAACTGGGATTGGTTGTTTGACATGTCAGTCAAATGGCCTCATGGGCGGGCCTTGACCAATAAAAGCTACCGTAGATTCCAGACCTTAAGCCATCAGTCTGAAGGTCTGGCTACGCAAGACTAGACTGAAATGAACTATTTTACCCATCCACTTTTTCAGTGGCCGTGGTACTAGAAATATATTTGTCCATTTATTTTTCACATTTGGTTTTTTAAAAAGTCTTCGTTAAAGCGCTAGAAGTCAAAAACCAAACCAACCAGCTACGATGTGAATCAAAACACTACAAACTTTGATTTGCAGCAAAAAAGTGATTGAAATTTAAGGCTAAAACACAAATGTACAAGACTGTGTATGGCTTTAATGAGGGGAAACAACTTCAATCCCATGAAGCATTGCAAATTGAACGCTGTAAAGACACTCTCTCGTGAATCTGCGTATGTTGCTTCACTTCAGAAGGCCTTTATTAGCCCCTTGGAGCCATGTGGAGCACTTTTTATGATGGATGAATGCACTTTTTGGGCTTCAAAATCTCAACACCCATTCACTTCCATTATAAAGCTTGGAAGAGCCAGGATATTTTTTAATATAAGTCTGACTGTATTCGTCTGAAAGACGAAAGTCATATACACCTAGGGTGGCATGAGGGTGAGTAAATCATGGGGTAATGTTCATTTTTGTAAGGAGTATTGTGCTGCCGATGTTAAATGTTTCAAATTCTTCAATTATAAAGTGCCTTTAGTGAGTTAGAAGGCAGCTGCTTATATACACAGTTCACAAGGTTTATCTCATAAATGAGGGCTATGTATCAAAACCTGTTGAGATGCTAAGCCACAGAGCATGCTTTCAAGGTAGGCTGGTAATCACAACCATGATCAGTTGTGGCCCTTGCAGACTGGGCCTTGAGACCTATGTGAACTATATATGTGTGGCAGTGTCCCCTGTGCATATGGGCTAAATACAAAACCGCAGATTGTCTTCTTTAATTCACTTATTTGTGTCACAGCATCTCGCTGGGCTATAGAGAGTTTATTTCGGAAATGTGGTTTAAAGATTATCTATGTGGAGATAGAAGTGTTAAGATGGTAACTAAAGAACAGAGGGTTCAGACAACCACACTACGCTAAAAAAAAAAAAGGGAAGTATTTGTTGTCACTGTACACACATTAGTGTTGGGCAGTATAACATACAATAGTAGAATTGTGCCAACCAATACAGGTTTGTCATAGTATTTATGTAGATATATTTAAGTAGCTACAAGTGTGCTGTTTGTGAGAGTGATAAAGAAACATGGAGTAATCTGAAAATACAGAGCATATAAACCTATACATTTTCAGTTGTTCTCAGAATTATTATTACAGAATTATCTGCTATTAACATCTCAAAAACAAAAATGCTTTTCAATCGTTTTACTAAACGGGGCAAATAAGCACGACAGCACAGTTCCAAAACAGCGCCGTTGGGCGTGGAAATTTCTGCGGGTGATTTACTAACAACTCGCAAATTAAAGAACACAGACGCAACATCTCATTTAAATATCGACCAACGCAATATACCAAGCGCAGCGCAAATTAGAGTAGTCGCAAATAAAAAAATAAAGAAATACGTTGAAAAGAACCGGAGGCCAAAAAATGAAGGGTTGCAAGAATCTTTTATTTCCTGAAGCAAATAAAAATAACATGGCTTGGCAAAGTATATGTTCAGATAATGTGTTTTCTGGCATTCCAAATAAATTAATATGTGTGGGAAAAATCCTCTCCCTTCTACCACGCGCTCTCTCTTCTCTGCGGCGCCTCCTCCTAGCAACAATAATTGCAGCCATTTCAAGCGCAAAATAGTTTAAGACATGCTTTTTTGAGCGTTAAATAATGGCGCAAATACCCGTAATTTGACAAGTGCAAACGTTAGTAAATCGCGTTGCGTGATTCATTTTAATACTCTCCTCTCATAAATTTTGCGTCTGAAAGGGACAAACTCCTACAAATGCATATTCAATAAGGTCAGGCGCAAAAATAACTGTCCACGCCTTTTCAGCACTACGTCTTTAGTGAATCCTGACAGTATTATTTTAATGCTAAAAGATTGTTTGTGCTGGCGCAAGCTGTCAGTAAAACTGGCCCTAAATGGGCGATTTATAGCCCAATAAACTGCAAAATGGATGAGATTTTATTTTAATGTTTAAAAGTGTTTTCAAAGGTTTTGTAATTCTAGACTCCTCCCTAAATATTTCTTTGATTTGACTGGTAATTCTCTTTCAACAATCTCTTGATAGTTTACAAAATTTACACGCATATGTTCGCAACAAAGAAGAAACAATAATAGTTCAGTGTGTTTTTGTGCTAGTATGAAGGCTTCAAACACATTGTAGATTCTCTACAGGAACCATGTCAGAACATGTCCAGAGTGTGATATGTGGATTTAAATAACCACACAGGTGTGTGTGTGTGTGTGTGTGTGTGTGTGAGAGAGAGAGAGAGAGAGAGTGTATGTGTGTGTACGAGTTTGAGTTGCTCACCCATTGCTGTTTCTGCTGGCCTCGATTTTCTGCCTCCTGCTGCTGCTGGTACTTCCTATAATACAAACACATGAGGTTTAAAATGAACACTCAGCAGGCACTGTCCAGTTGGCGGATGACCTTACATCAAATTGCAACATGGTTTAAATCTAATTATAACAATGACAGTCTGAACAGTTGGTGATCTCTCTGACAGCCCATCCAAAACCTTCATGTCATTCTGCTGAACACAAAAGAAGATATTTTTTTAAAAAATGATGGTAACCAAACAGTTTTGGGTAAATTGAGTTCAATTTTTTGTCAACGGAATGGAAGTCCATTTTTTGTCACTGGAAGGAACCAAAACGGTTTGGTTGCCAACATTCTTCAAAAGTGTTCCACAGAACAAAGAAAGTCATACAGGTTTGGAATTTTTGACAGAATTTTCTTTTTTGGGTGGACTATCCCTTTAAGGACACTCAAATGCACAAGATGTTTATTTGTTCAAATGTTTCTGACCTTTGTTCATCTATCTGTGACGCCCTCTCTTTTGCTCTCTTTTCCCGTAACTCTGCTTCCTTAACCTCTCTGTCCTTCCTCTCTTTCTCTAGCCGCTGCCTCTCTTCTGCTGCCCTTCTCTTCTCCTCCTGCAGGCGCTTCTCCTCATCTTTCTGCAAAAGAGACAAAAGCATTAAACAAAACAAAGACAGATGATAAATCATGATAACTCAATAGTTTAGACATGGTAAAGTACGTGACAATGTAAATGTATTTGGCCTTGGCACATTAGATCTGCTACACGATGCTGCTGCAGAGCAAGTATAGACTTGATATTGCCAATAGATACACTGCTGAAAGCACAGAAGATTTGCTGCTGCATGAACATCCAGCAGTAGATCTAGACAGGTGGTGCTGGGGGAGGTGCAGGGTTTAACAGAAACTCAAATAGACATTGCAGGACCAGATTTCAGCAAACACTGAACCAGACAATTTAAATGTTGGGCAAGCAATCTCACTGGCTGCAGAATCAGCAGATGCCAATCTGCTTGTACCATGAACTAGAGTAAATGAATGCCAGCAGACTGCATGCAAATGAGCCTGTGCAATCTAGAGTTTCATGAAACTCTGACTGAACTAGATATATAATTTATAATTTGTCTTCTTGACATTGTATCTGTAAATTAATCTTGATTCTCTAGAGTCTGCTGTAAATAAATATAATTAAACAGAATATTAAAACTATGACTCTCAATCAGGGGGCCTGAGCAAACTTCTAAAGGGGCCTCAAGATGACTTAACATACGAAATATGCAGAGCAGGGAGGCGCGAGGACTGGAATTTGGAACCGCTGATCTAGAAAAAACCTGGATGAATGAGGTAGCCTAATTATAAAAGTGTGATTTCTTGATGTGGAAAAATCATGTAAATTAACGATTTTATAACCTCATAAGCATTTTTTAAATTATTTTTTGATTTTTTAGATATATGACAAGCTCAAACATATTTTAATGGGTAGAAATTGTAAATATATTATAAAGTTATTATTCTTAATCCTCATTCAGAATCAAAATACATAAACCAGAAAGTTGAACGCTGTTTAATCATTGGGAATCATGGAGTCAAAATGTTTAAAGGGGTCATATAATGCCATTTTTGTACAAGTTAATATGATTCTTTAGGGTCTAAATGAAAAGTTTGTAATATACTTTAATTAAAAATTCTCGTTAGTATTGTAAGAAAACACTCATTTTACCTGGTCAAAAACAGCTCTCTGTTCAGCACTCCATTTCAGTGCATGTGCCTTTAAATGACCATGAGCTCTGCTCACCCCGCCCCTCTGCTCTGTGGGGCGTGACACAACGCACGTGGAGTGTTGCCTTGACAATAGTTGAGGGTATATTTTGGCAGAAGAACGGCAGCGGGAGTTTCTGAGGACACTGTGCAACCATATCAATTTGAACCGGAGTCAAAAAAAAATAAAAAATTGAACCGGAGTCGGACACGGAACAAGATGATGGCCCCGAAGAAGTTCGACAATTAAGGCTCGAACAGGACGTTTCTGAATGGTTGGTTAACGTAATGTCACTTTGATCTATCTTTGTATGTACTGGCACATAATATTACTTATTAATCTACTGTTACCACGTTAACTTTACCACAGCGTACACAGTTTATAATAACACAATAACCACAACGCGTTGTTCATTACAAACGTGAGATTATGAATTATATTGAGAACATCGTACATAGAAAACATGCCGTAATGTACACTTGATTTCATGTAATGAAAGTTAGTGTAAACTTTAGCCACATTCATAGTGAAACATGCAAGCGATTAGCAAAGATTAATATAAAGGTTAATAAAACGTTATACTCACTTCTTCTGGAGGTGCAGCAGGAACACGAATTTGGTACCGATCCTTTTTTCAGGAGCAGCTTCTTGGCAAAACTATCTTTAAACTGACCCTCGTTTATAAAGCAGTCTGGTGAGAAATGATTTGCGCAAACATGAAAGAATTGAGGTTGATCTGGGGGACTATTCCCTTCCAAAACAAAACTCAGCTACTGCGTCATCAGCGGTTCTGATTTAGGAACATCAAAACTGCTGTGCTCGTTATTACACCCAAGAACAGAACACCACGATCGCTTAGACGCCATTCTGCTCCAGCGTATCAACAATGGCGGACTATGATGACAGCTCGCTCAGGGCGGGTCTGTGTTGAAACGCTCCTGTCAATCAACAATCGTGGGAGGGGCCTCCGATCTTGTGATGTCACAAGACGAACAGCTCGATTTGAGACAGGGGAAAACATATTAGGAGATTAAAAACAAAACACTGGATGGATTTTTATCATTATAGGATGGTTCTTTACAGGCACTGCCAACACACATTTCAGTGCAATCAACTTGTAAAAGTGGATATAGCGTTATATGACCCCTTTAAGAACCACATAAAAATGCTTATTTTGTCTGAGGAAACTGCACAACATTTTGCGAGCAGAAACTCTGAAGCATGTATGCTGCATTACCTCTGCTTGGGCCCAGAAATTGTCTTTGTTGGTTTTCTTGATTTCAGACATGGCGTTAGTCTTCTGGTAAACCGATCCCTATATGGAAAAACAATAAGTGGTAAATCATGACTAAGCCCAGATGGAATATTTAGACTTTGCATTTTCTCTGCTGATTTCAGCAGAAAAGTTCTGTGGAATCAAACAGAACACGTTAAAATACAAAAAAAGAGCTGTATGAAACTCTTATAGCTAAAACCACAAGCAAATTAGCCAGAATATTTAATAAACACCCATGCAAGGGGGTGGGGGAATCACCCACAGCTTTCTCTGGAGTTCTGTGGGCCTGATTATAGCCAAAACAAGACTTCAAAACGACTGACCTCAAGCACACCACTATATGACAATACATCAAAATGTATTGTTTCAAAATTTACGTATTCAGTATACTATAGATAAATGACTCAATTGCAGTTTGTGGGTAGGAAGCTCGATTTGGAGCTCAGCAGAGAAATTATTCCAAACCACCATAACAGTTTCCACATTCCGAGCATTCTGGCTCATTCCCTGTGAAATTCCTGACGCAGCACTCTGAAAGAGTGTTTGAGATAAACAAGCAGCATGCTGGCACTGACCCTGGCACCACTGTGCCATCATAAGACCTGTCTGATACCTTCTGCTGCTGACCACTAACTCAATTTACCAAAGATTTATTTAAAAAAAATAGTAGTTCTTTTTCAGAACCAATGTAATAGCCCAACTAGATGACTACATCTTCTGAAGAAAAAAAATGCATGAATGAGACCATGCACAACTCATGAACTCACAATAATGTTAAAAATAGCAATTAGTGATAACTATTTTGCACCAAAAACTGTTTTAATAAATGTACTGTTACATTTCCTCTCTGACCCTTGGTATTAAATAGGCTGTTTTTGCTACTGTACCTTTAAGACTTCTTTATGTAAATGACCACTGTGTGCTAATAGGGTACATGAACATAAACCACTTTGCATTCAAAGAGCAATAAAGTCCTGTTGTCCAAGATGAATGTACACTACTGATCAAAAGTTTGGATTTAACTTGTTTTGAGGATTTTAAAACGTTTTTGAAAGAAGTCTCTTATGCTTACCAAAGCTACATTTATTTGATCAAAAATACATGTCAAAAATATGTTTTCTATATTTTCTATGTGTTTTCACAGAAATAAATTACATTATAAAATGTAATTTATTTCTGTGATGCAAAGCTGAATTTTCAGCATCATTTCTCCAGTTTTCAGTGTCAAATGATCCTTCAGAAATCATCCTAATGCACTGATTTGCTGCTCAAGAAACATTTCAGAAACAAAAACAACTTACAGACCCCAAACTTTTGAATGGTAATATATGTATGTTCAAGAACTAGAAATAAAAACTGCACTGGACACTACTCTGGTGCATTCTGGGTAAGGTATTTGTGCATGAACTGACCACAGGCCCCTGCGGCCCACTGTCTCTGAAGCGATTGGTCTCTTTGTGAAAGCTGTAGTTGGCTCCTGACGCTTTGGCCACTTTCTGCATGATGGCTTCAGGCTCCACGTCCTCCTCTGCCCGTGCGTTTATCGTCACGTGAGCTCCCTGCAGAAACAGTGCTGTCAGTTTAGTCCCACACACATTCATGTTCTCAAAACTCAATTTAAACAAGCATACGAAACCATCAAACGGAAGTGTCGAGATTCACAGATTTCAAGCGAAACATGCCCACGCACACACTTCCGTCAATTTATTTATTAGCAACCTTTGGCTCTGTGTAAGCTCTTACTGATCATAAACACAGCTAGCTTAGAAGGACTACAAAACAAACAAAAACCTTCTAATGAGAAGAGGAGGAGGCCTCCACCCATTTCCCTGTTTACACCAATGCATCTGATGCAAGCAAGTGATTGGCTCAAATAAACAGGAATCTTGATCCAAACATCTTTTCTCTCTCATCACCTCTCTCAGTCAACAACTTCAAGCACTTTTATGTCCAAGGGGTTGATTTTTATCTAATTCAGCATGATAAGGAAAATCAACCCATTTAATTTCTAAATGTATCTAATGTGTTCAATTTTTTACTTTTTTGACCTAATAATTTTTTTTTAAATCGAACTGTCGTAACTGGATCTTTTAGTGAAAACAACAGACTTCTCTTTGGTGACGTTATAGTGGACATCTCCAATCATTTAGTCTACTTTAATGGTTGAGTCTTGTTGCCAAAATGCCACTAAAATTGACACAAATGCCCCCAAAGTTCAAGATATAAGGACAAAAAAAGTTCAATAAACAGTAGGGTTGGCCGATATACTTAAAATTTGCTATCTCCATATACAGTGCCTTGCAGAAGTATTCAAACCCCTTCATTTTTTTCACGTTTTGTTATGTTGCAGCCTTGTTAAACTGCATTAAATTACTTTTTTTTCCACATCAATCTACACTCCATACACCATAATGGCAAAGCAAAAACAGAACTGTCACAACTTTGTAAATTTATAAAAAAATCTGAAATAAGTATGTTGCATAAGTATTCAAACCCTTAACTCAGTACTTAGCTGAAGCACCTTTATAGCCTCAAGTCTTTTTTGTTTGATGTGACAAGCTTTGCTCATCAGCATTTGGCAATTATCTGCCATTCTTAACCTCACCTGTTCACCTCTCAAGCTCTGTCGGGTTGGATGGGGGCAGATGCACATTTTCAGGTTTCTCCAGAAATATTTGATTGGGTTCAAGGCCAGGCTGTGGTTGGGCCACTCAAGGACATTCACAGAGTTGTCTATAAGCCACTCTTGCTGTGTGTTTAGGGTCATTGTCCTGTTGGAAGGTAAACCTTCTGCCCAGTCTGAGGTTCTGAATGCTCTGGACTGGGTTTTCATTAAGGCTATCTCAATATTTTGGTGCATTGAGCTTCTCCTCTACTCTGATGAGTCCCTCAGTCCCTTCTGCTGAAAAACAGCCCCACAGCATGAGGCTGCTACCACCACACTTTACTTTTGGGATAGTACTCTGCAGGTGATGAGCAGAGCTGGTTTTCTTCAAACATGATGTTTGGAATTGAGGTTCATCAAACCAGAGAATATTGTTTCTCAGAGTCTGAGGGTCCTTTAGGTGCTTTTTTGCAAATTCCAAGGGTTTTTGTTTGTCTTCACTGAGAAGATTAGGTCTGGCCACACTGACATAAAGGCCAGATCGGTGGAGTGTTGCAGTGATGTTTGTCCTTCTGTAGGTTTCTCCCATCTGCATATATGATCATAGAGCTCAAATAGAGTGACCATCAGCATCTTGGTCACCAGTCTAGACAAGGCCCTTCTCCATCAGTTGCTCAGTTTGGCTAGGAGGTCAGCTCTAGGAAGAGTCCTGGTTGTTTCAAACGTCTTCCATTATGGATAATGAAGGCTACATGATTCTGTGAACCTTCAATGCAGCAGAATTTTTTTCTGAACTCTTCCTCAGATGTGTGGCTTGACGCAAACCTGTTTCTGAGCTCTACAGGCAGTTCTTTTGACCTCAGGGCTTGGTTTTTGCTCTGATATGCATTTTCAGCTGTTAGACCTTTTATTAAGATGTGTGTGCCGTTCCAAATCATACCCATTCAATTGAATTTGACAAGTTAACTTCACTCCAAATGTAGTAACATCTACAAGCAATATGAATGCTCCTGAGCTAAATTTCAACTGTCCCAGATAAGGGTTTGAATACTTATGCAATGGAATCATTTAAGTTTTTTTATGTTTAATAAATTTGCAAAGATGTTAAAAACTTGTTATTTGCTTTGTCATAATGGTGTATGGAGTGTAGATTGTTGTGGAAAAAAAGTAATTTAAAGCGGTTTAACAAGGCTGCGACATAAAACGTAAAAAAAATGAAGGGGTTTGAATACTTCTGCAAGGCACTGTATATCTTTTAACATTTTGACAATATTTTTGTTTTTGCTCTAGAAAAATTAAAAAGGTGATTTTCTTTTTCCCCAATAATAATAATAATAATAATAATAATAACAACAACAATAAAAAAAATCACCTAGCTCCTAATAAACAGGAAGTTAATATTAAGAGTTAATATTAATTTACATTTCAGACAAAATATTGTCAGTTATCTATTTTGCCAACAGTTCCAACAGAAGCCACAGCAGAACTGTTGTTACCAAATTAATCAAAGTTTTTAAACAACTAGGTGAATTATTCAATGACTCATTCGTGAATAGTTACTTGCTTCATTTATGAGTAATCAGCTGTTTGTTTCATATTAAAAAAAATCATTTAAGTTTTTCCATATTTTATATTTCACTATTAAAAATTTTATTTAAAAAATAAATCTCATAACATTACTTATGAAAATGTAATTGCAGCGTAAAAGCCTCTGAGCAGCTTTAAACAAGTCTGTCTCTAGTGCAAAGAAGGATTTTACCGATACTGATTTCATTTGATTGATAACAGCCCTACAGTGTATTATTCTGAATGATTCACTTTAAGAATTTAACATGAAAGATGCATACACAAGCTTAACACAAGGTAAAAAAAGCTTCTAGAAATTAAGTGGGTAAATATCACCCCTTGATGGGAAAGTTCATTTCTGCATTAAATTTGGACTAGCCGTAATTCTTTTTTAGACACAGTGAAATCTTGTGGTCGGATGTTGTCACGGTCTGCATAACTACCACCAAAGCCAGACCAAATGTATCTGGATATAGCCCATGATGTCATATCCTGTTGTGAGAATCTAGCCGCACTGTGAGTCATAGTTAGAGTTCACAGACCGTTAACTCAATCACACAACTAAACACACTGTTCACAACACTCACACACTGAAAAAAACAACAAAATAGTACAGTTACCTTAAGAAAGTTAGCCATGGAGCTCACATGGTTCGCACACTGGCCTTTTCTGGCATCTTTAACACCCTCACCGGTCTGAAAAAAACAAATGTCAATACCTGTACACTTGAACAAAACATGATTGCAACCATGCATGTTAAGGGTGGTCAATGACCAAAATATTATAGTATTTAATTTACATTATGGTAATATGTGAGGCATATATCACAATTTAGCTATTTTTGTTGGTTTATATATCAAATAACTTAGTGCTAATGCCTGTTTTAAGATAATCATGTGAATAAATAAAATATACCATCATGCTGTTTAGTCCTGATGAATTTTTTATATTGGATTTAGTGAACAGGAGCTAAATCGATTAATAAATACATCTGACAGAGGCCCTTTACTACGGATATAGGGTCAGTAAATCCAAAGGGCATCTCTGCGGTTCTATCCAGTTAAGAAACAAAATCAATGTGATCAGTTACAGAAGGAATGAAACTCACCCAGTTGATGAGGACGTATTTGGGAAGGCCGGAGTTGGGGTCTTTAACACGGCAGAAAGCGTACATCACCTTCCCGCTGTTCAGTTCCTCGACCAACTCCTCCAGACCACCATCTGAAAACACACACACACACACACACATAATACATGCTCACAGAAAACAAAAAATCATGATGCTATCCTACTACAATCACTAATGAACTCAAGTTATAGTGTAAAATCTTTAACACAATTTAAATAATTATATATAAATCAATAAATCGGAGTCTAAAATCTGACTGGACAAGCCAGATACACCGTTTGCATTTTGACCCAGGCATCAATGGAGGCTTTACACATGATGTTATGCAAATTTTTTTTGATCTAGCAGTTAGATTTGTCTCAAAATAAGTTCTTTTGTTAGAAAACGAATGTGTAGTTACTGCAAATTTGGACTGTTCATTTCAAAGAAATTTTAGAGTTGACACTGCTAATTCTTGCATCATATGTTCTTATAACTTTAATACAATGATACATTATCTCAAGAGTCTTGGAAAAATTTTTTTTTGCATCATTGTTTTTTCTCTAAAACTGGAAATTTCTTAAGAATTTCAGAAGAATTTTGTTAAGTAAATGAAGTAATGGTAATAACAGTACCATTCAAAACTTTGAAATTTTTGTTGCTGATCCAAAACAATATGATTTTAGTTGAAAAATATCTATATAATTAAAAGCATATTTTCCACTAGTCCAAACAGACTCAGGAATGCAAACATATGCAGATTTTGCATGCATTATGAGCTGAAACCAGTTGAAAACCAGTGCCTTTTAATTAGGCCAGAGTTATTTAAATATTAACTAGTGCTGTCAAACGATTAATCGCGATTAATCGCATGCAAAATAAAAGTTTTTGTTTGCATAATATATGTGTGTACTGTGTATATTTATTATGGATATATAAACACACACACACACACGCGCGCGCATGTATATAGTTAAGAAAAATGTTATGTTTACATATTAAATATATTTATACATAATATAAATTATATTAAAGGAGTAGTTCACTTCCAGAACAAAAATTTACAGATAATGTACTCACCCCCTTGTCATCCAAGATGTTCATGTCTTTCTTTCTTCAGTCGAAAAGAAATTATGTTTTTTGAGGAAAACATTTCAGGAATTTTCTCCATATAGTGGACTTCTATGGTGCCCGCGAGTTTGAACTTCCAAAATGCAGTTTCAATGCAGCTTCAAAGAGCTCTAAACGATCCCAGCCGAGGAAGAAGGGTCTTATCTAGCGAAACGATCGGCCAATTTCTAAATTTTTTTTTTTACAATTTATACACATTTTTTACCCCCAAACGCTGATCTTGTCTAGCTCTGCGTGAACTCTGCATGCATTCCGGTTCATGGCAGTTAGGGTTAGGGGTGGGCGATATGAGCTAAAATTCATATCACGATATTTTCCACTGTCCAGACGATATCGATATTATATGAGAAAAAAATTGGAATCACATTTTAGTAGACTATAGTTAAATTGCAGGCAAAAGGTGCAAAAGATTTTAACCTTATATAACTAGAAAAAAACATGATTTCAAGATCTAAGACAAAAATAAAATGGTCTGACTTAGATGCGTGAAATTATGCCACATAAAACACCTGCGCAAAAGAAAAACAGCAAATGGACTGAAAGAACATGCAAGTTCACTCTCTGACAGCAGATGGCGCTTATGGAACATCCTCAATATAGCGTTTCCTTTGATTACCGCTGTAAACAAAGCTGCTCTACGCTGCGCTTATGAACACGGAGGTAAGAGAAAAAGAAAATGTCATCTAATTTTTTCTGAAGACAGTTCCCTTCAGAGATTCACTCATATTAACCCCCTGCCCCCAATTCAATATTTATATTTTTCTTCCTATACTTCGAGCATTGTGAACAGTGATCCTGCTACAATATTTTCTCTCTCTGTGTCTCTGTCCTGTGTTAACGGCCGTTTACAGACTTAGTAATATTTCCACACAAATTACATTTTGGGAAATTATTATAATACAGTTTGTGTGCAGTTCCGGAGTAGATATCAGCCAAAATAAATCTGAAAGCCGATTGTGTGTTTGGAGCAAAAATCATCCGGTTTATGTCCGCTCAAGCGGGGCATCTCTCTATCTGATGACGCAGTAATGACCGCGGGGGGAAAAAATCTTTGTCCATCCAATGAAATCCATGGTATCCACGGTGTAGCAAAATCCTTTTCATGGTACAACATAGGGTTGTGCCGATAGACGATAGTATCGTGTATCGACGATAGTCAGACATATCGCTTCTGGCTGATGCCTTTGACGATAGAAAGACGATTATTTTTATGATTATTATTATTATTAATAATAATAATAATAATTATTGTTGTTATTTTTTTATTAGGCTAGTAATACTATCTAATTAATATTAGGGCTTATTTGTTGCATTATATTTCTTTTTCCGCATTTTTACAGTATTGCGTGTTATAACCAATCACACACGATTATGTTGAGCTTATGAATGCAATGACCAATCAGAGACGTTCAGATGAGTCATCGCTGAAACAGCAGAGTTCCGTTGTTCAGCGCGCGCTGACTGAATTCTGACTCGCAAATTCTCTCATCATAAACAATGTGCAGATGTACGCGCGATGTAAGTATATGAGATTTATTCATCATTCAGTATAGATTCACTGATTTTAACGGGAGTGTTTTTAAAGTGCATAAAGTCGCGCTAGACTGAGCTTGTGATGATATTCTTTGGTAATGTAATGTTCTTTGCTCGTTTTCTGTAACTGTTAGCTGCTATTTGAATAACTGAGGAAATGTAAGCATTATAATTAGTAACTTACGATGTTTCTATTAATTTGTTATCACAAATTCAGTCATATTAAAAGCATTAGGCTGCTTTCAGCCTTAGGCTGCCTGGAGTTGGTTCACTTTCCAATGAAACTAAGTAAATAAATAATTAAATAAATCAGCACGATAATATCGTGTATCGTCGATCTCACAGGCTGACGATAGGACGATATGAAAAATGAGCATATCGCCCAACACAAGTACAACATAATACCGGTAGTCACGTTAATACCGGTATAGCACCCAGCCCTAGTTAGGGTATGTTGGAAAACTCCCATCTCATTTTCTCCTCCAACTTCAAAATCGTCCTATATCGTCCTTCATCGCTGTTTTACCTTTTTTTTTTTTTTTTTTTATAAAGGGCGTTTGACCTTCTTTGCATGTTCACTTTGTAAACACTGTGTCGGTACTTCTGCAGCGATGTAGGACGATTTTGAAGTTGGAGGAGAAAACGAGATGGGAGTTTTTCGACATACCCTAACTGTTTACTGCATAGAGTATGCATGCGCATTGCAGAGCTGTACAAGACGAGTGTTTGAGGTTAAAAAGTATATTATTTTTTAGAAAATGACCGATCGTTTCGCTAGATAAGACCCTTCATCCTCGGCTGGGATCGTTTAGAGCCCTTTGAAGCTGCACTGAAACTGCATTTTGGAAGTTCAAACTCGCGGGCACCATAGAAGTCCACTATATAGAGATAACTCCTGAAATGTTTTCCTCAAAAAACATAATTTCTTTACGACTGAAGAAAGAAAGACATGAACATCTTGGATGACAAGGGGGTGAGTACATTATCTGTAACTACTCCTTTAAAATAAATATATACATGTAAATGTTTTCAAAATATATACTGTATGTGTGTGTATTTATATATACACACAAAAATATATACAGTACACACACATATATTATGTAAACAAAAAATTTTATTTTGGATGCGATTGATCACAATTAATCGTTTGACTGCTCTAAATATTAACAGAAAATACTCATGCAGTACTTCAAATAAATATTTAATGTCAAAGAGCTTACAAGAAATTTTTGGGAATCCCAATTTATTACTTAATAGTATTTTAGTATCTTTTTTATAGATTAATATACTAACAAAGACTTTCTCATTTTTATTATTCATTGGAGTCTTTCATCATTTCACTGTTGCAGTGATGTGTTATAAACACAAAGGCTGTCCATTAGTGATTTTAGCACATAACATTTTAACCTTGGTAAAACAATGTTTATTCTCAGTTTGCCACCTTGTAGGAAGAACTTTGAATTGATCTTGGCCTGTCCTTGACAGTCTGCCGGTTCAGTGGACCGTTCATGTAATTAATACAAAGAACACTCTGTACTGCAAAACAACCGCCGCAGGCTGAAGACGGACGTTCACTGACACTGTCTGCTTTAAACACTTACATACATGCCACATGACACTAGTGTAAATAAGTGTAATTCACTAACTGAGTCGCCACATGATCAACAACACAAGAAGACCCACCTCCTTTCTCTGCCAGCCGGATGTCGTTGGTGTTTCCCTCATAGGTGAAGAGAGCCCTGCAGAGACATCAAATGTGTAAAGGCAATGTATTACATAAGTGTTAAACAGCCAGGTCACTGAAGATTGAGGGCAACATGGCTCAGTCCTTCAAATTAAAGTCAACATGAAACACAGCTCACAAGCAATTTTACTTCCATAATCTGATGCATTTCCAAGTAAATTAGCATTTTCAATAGAAATAACATAGGGTGAGACTTTTTATCCATCAGGAACTGATTGAATCTGCGATGTCAGCCAGAAAAGAAAGTCATTTTCTGAGGTGAAGCAGGTTATTATTACGTTACGACACATAAAGTACATTTGAATTAATACATTTGGCAGATGCTTTTGTCTAAAGTGACTTACATTGCATTGAAGATATACTTTTTGGTCAGTTCTTGCATTACATGGAAATCAGACCGTTTGGTAACCATTGTGATTTTAGCTAACATATTGGTTCCAATTTTTGAACTTCTCAATTTTTAAATGGAAGGTTCACCAAAAAAAAAAAAAAAAAATTGTACTCCGCCATCATTATTCACCCTCATGTGGTTCCTGTACGAGTTTCTTTCTTCTGCAAAACATAAAAGACGATATTTTGAAGAACGTTGGTAATCAAGCAAGCAACATTGGAGCCCACTGACCTCTACTGTATGAGAAAAACAAACAAAACAAAACACTGAAGAAATTTACACAGGTTTGGAACGACATTAGGGTGAGTAAATGTTGACTATTTTTTTTACATTTTGTTTCTGGATAAACTATCCAATTAAAAAAAAAAAAAAAGAAACCATATAAACATTTGTTAATTGAAATAAAATAAAATATAAAAAACTGAAATAAAACAAATTTTATTTCAGCTAGTTGCAACATTTATCATTTGCATTTATTTTATGTTGCTCTAAATTAAAAATGAATAAAAACAACATTAAGAAACTAGAAATTAATAAAAACTATATAGACACATTAAAAACAAAACAAAAAAACTAATAATAAAATGATAAAAACAAGAAAATTACTAAAACTTTAGCTAAAATGAAAATGAAAAGAATTCAAAATATTAAAAATATTAATAAAATAGTATATCAATGATACTAAAATACATAGTTGTTGACTGACGTCTGCAAAATGCAAACTTAAAAGCATCAACAAGCTCTGAAATGCTTCTGAAACACCTGCAATATGAAGTAGATATTGAGGTGGCACTCTGTGTGAACTCAGCTCTGATTATCTCTAAACAAAGACAATTGTACAGCAAGGAAGCTGTGTCAACTTCCTCTTTGAAACACAGAACCCAAGTCAACAGAAGTCTGAAATAGGAAGTGCTGTAATGAGAAATAAGAACTGCAGCAGTCTTATTTCTAGAAGATCTTACAGGTCAAATCATCCTGTGACATTCATGCTCTGTTGTGGTTTAATATGGAAATGAAAGTCACAATTGTTTAGACAAAGCTGCTTCTTTAATAGAAGATGTTGGGTTGAGCCCGTTCCTTCCGGAGATTTAGGATGACTCATCAAAACTGTTGATTTTGTGACATTTTATCTGTCAAAATACTCTCTTTAACAGCAAACATGCAGATGCCATATCTCTCAGCAAATTCCTTCAACAGCAGCAGCAGCAAAAGCCCATCATAAACTCCTCCATCTGTGGACAAAACACTCTCAAGTAGTGCTTAACTGGGTTTAAGGCCAGTACCAATTTCATATAGAGGTTCAATAATCCAGCACAATGAGTCCAACAATGAAAATGCTTTTTTTTTTAAATTTTTTTTTTTTTATGGAATTTATGGAATTACATGGGTTATTGTAGAGTGTAATGTAGAGATGTAGTAGAGTTTAAAATCCCAACTGTAGATTAATTAATAAAAATTGATTGACAGAAAAATAGATGCACACAATACTAATTTAATTCTCTTTAAAAAAAAAAAAAAAAAAAAAGGTACATTTTTGAGTGGAAGTAACACTTCTTTGGTAACACTTTACAATAAGGTTCATTAGTTAAACATTAGTTAATATATTAACTAACATGAACTAACCATGAGCAATACATTTGTTACTGTATTTACTTGTCTTTGCTAACGTTAGTTAATAAAAATAAAGATGTTCATTGTTAGTTCATGTTAGTTCACAGTGCATTAACTAATGTTAACAAGATTTTAATAATGTATTAGTAAATGTTGAAATTAACATTAACAAAGATTAGTAAATGCTGTATAAGTGTAGTTCATTTTTAGTTCATGTTAACTAATGTAGTTAACTAATGAACCTTATTGTAAAGTGTTACCACTTCTTTTATTCGCATATCAGCACAATATGATATGGTCCATGTTTAAAGGCCCAAAAAAAGTACAAAATACCAAATTACAGCACAAATCTTGACAAAAAGTGGCAGTTAAATGAGAAAAATACAACGATAACTACAAAGAAGTCTCTTCTGCTCAACAAGGCTATATTTATTTGTTTAAAAATACAGTAAAAATAGTAATATTGTGAAATATTATTACAATTTAAAATAACAGTTTTGTATTTTAATATATTTTAAAAAGCAATTTATTTCTGTGATGCAAAGCTGAATTTTCAGCAGCCATTACTCCAGCAAGCCATCATTCTAATATGCTGATTTTGATGCTTGAAATATGTTTCTTTTTAATATCATGACTTATTATTTTGTTTAAATTATTATGTTGAATCTTACAGTTTAAAAATCTTTACTGTCACTTTTGATCAATGTAATGCACCTCTGCTAAATAAAATTATTAAAAGTAATTCAATTTAAAAAAAAAAAAAATTCCTTAAAAAAAAAATCGTACTGACCCCAAACGTTTGAAGAGTATGTACATGTTATTTTTACCCATTTGTGAAACTCGAGTGAGTGTATTTATGTGATTTTCTCAAATGATGTGAAATCTCTGGGTAGGATGATGAGTGTAATTAATGTAGGTCATTTATAATCACGCTTCATTTCTGAACCATTCATGACCCAACTCAAACAGCCTTCTCTCAAGAGCATCTCGTCCTCATTTCCGCTTCTTAAAACTGAAACTCACTTACACTTCAAGGTGCAAAGCTACAGGACTTTGGTCTGGTGTCAACTTGTCAAACATTAATATCATTTCCGTATGACGAGACAATCTGTACACCACTGTACAAGACAGAGGACGTCTCTTACTCTTCTCTATACAATTGTCATTGACACTCCTACTTTTGAGGTCACAATCTGACTACAATTATTTTTGATTATAAGACAATAAGATTGCATGTAAATTGAGTCACAACTAGTGGGCAGGGAGTTGTCAACCCAGCAGCCATATATGGACAAAAACTACAGGAAAATAAGGAGGCAGGAGTGGTTCACCATGAGTACACTTCTCAAACCCTATGTTCTCCAGAAGTTGGGATGCTTCTGAACTGACCTCATACATGCATGCAAAGCAACACTTCATTGAGGTCAAAGCATATGCATAATTTAACATAAACTTTCATCGCTGGCCAGAGAGCAACAGTGTATTACTAGAAGGAAATCATTTCTGTAAGATTCAGTGTTTTTGTGCATGAGGTGTGAATGGATGAGGGCACACAGTGACCTCGCTAACATCATAACGGTCATTGTATTGAGTCAAATGAGGATTTATGCTGTGATAAACACAAGCAGGGCGCTTAAAAATGCCAAAGGAGCCGCTAACATGCTAAACATGAGGATGTCAGTGAGTGTAACAGAGACACAACCCTTGAGTCACTACTCACCAGTTAGTCTCCGACTTCTCATCCACCACCTCCTTATAGGCCGCGGTAAGAGCTGGGCCGTTTTTGCTCAGGTTCACAGACATGACGGGGAAATCTGTAGGCTTTTGACCGTCGGACGCTGCAGAAGACTCCGAGGGTAGATGGGGACCTCTCAGCTCTAGACAGGAAGCACGCAGCGCCACATCACGTAACTCTCACTCCTCCCTGGAGCGACGTTACGAACCCTACTATGGTGAAGGCGGAGCTCATGAATATTAATTACGCAAAGCAAGGTTCGCCCAGTAAGCCTTCCTGATTCGCTGCAGGCCTGACGCTAGTATGAGGGCGGATGTCAGTTGGCGAATGATAACAAGAGGGTTATGAATATTAATGAGGTTATGCGACTTCTGACGGTTACCAAGCAACTCTCTGGTTCGTCATAGTAGAATTTTATAAACCAAGCGGCAACGACATCTGTTGGACAGGCATGAGAGTAACACATGGACGTGGTTACTACCATACATATCTATGGTTACTACCACCTTTCTAAATAATAATAATAATATTATATATATATATATATATATATACACACACACACACAATTAATGAGACTGAATGTGTATAGTAGCATCCTAAACTGTAAATTAACATTTAAACAACTTTACAGTTCAAATAACAAAGGTTTTGACAAATATATATATATATATATATATATATATATATATATATACATACATATATATATATATATATATATATATACATACATATATATATGTATATATATACATATATATATATATATATATATATATATATATATATATATATACATATATATATATATATATATATATATATATATATATATATATATATATATATATATATATATATATATATATATATACATATACATATATATATATATATATATAAAACTGAAAAATATCACAATTCTGCCTTCTTAAGACAAGGGATGGTCAGAATTGCAAATATACATATTTAAAATTTATAATTTAAAATGCAGCAGCACAATCGTTTTCAACAGTATCAGTGTTGAAATTTTCTGCCTTTTTTCAGGATTCTTTGATGGATAAAGAGTTCAAAAGGCCATTTTTGAAAATATAAATCTTTGGAATTATTTAATTAATTGTTTCCAGGAGTCTTTGATGGACAAAGAATTTGAAAGACCATTTTTAAAAATATACATCTTCAGAATTATTATTGTTGTTATTTTAGTTATTTTTTTCTACTCACCCAGAAATTTTGAATGGTACTATTAAGGTTTAAAATATTAAGGATCACAACCGTTTTCAACATTATCAGTGTTGGAATTTTCTGCTTTTGTTTATTTATTTAAATTTTAATGGTAGGTTTTAAAATATTAAAGAGCACAACTATTATAAAAAATAATATAATCTTATGAAAAACAATATAATTGATTAAAAATCATGCTATATATATAAATATATGTATATATAATATATAATAAATAAATAAATACATTTATTTATTTGTTTATTTTTATTTATTTTTTATTTTTTTATCTTGGGGTAAAATATGACCTGTACATTTTCTTTTTTTTTTTGTGAGATTCATCCAATACACAATAATTATTATCTCTGTCAGACTGTGCAGTAGATTAAGCATAAAATTCTGAAAGTCTGTGGTGTTGTCTATACAATAAATCCAAGAGAATGTATTAAACAAAAGGAGCTTTATTCACTAAAGTTGACACCTTGGAGGTTAGTCTCAGCTGAGTCTGAGGAGAGAGCTGGTTAGATGACAGGGTTTTCTAGCACAAACAGTTAGCAGGAGAGGTCATTATGGCTCTGTGTACGTGTGTATGTGATACACAAAGTAGTACAGTACCAATCAACAGTTAAAACACAAAGTAAACAGTACAGTACAGTTGCTTATACATTGATGGTTAAGGCTAAGGTTTTATTGAGGGTCTTGGGGGAGGTGAGAGAATGGAAAAAAGATCCCTGATATCTTGCAAATAGCTGCGGAAAAAAGGCTGTAGCCTACCAGAGTGCAAAGCATGCTATACTGCCTTAGCACAATCCCAAAAAGGGTTGCAACTCGAGAGAAGCAACTCGTAATTCCAGGCTGACTGCATTTGAGCTGATGACTGGAAGACGACAAATAAATAGCAAATAAATAAATAAATTAAACAAACATTCCACTTCCAGATGCACAACCAGTGAGCCACATTTAGTAATGAAAAATTTGCTGATACAAAGACGGTATTGTCAATCTTTGAATCAAAGTTAGAAGTTGGCATAAAATTTTACATTCAATTCAATTTAAAAGAAAAAAGGAAGGAAGGAAGAAAAATTCTATTATCATTTACACACCATCATGTTTTTTCCAAATCCAACTGATGACTATTTTCTGTAAAACACAAAAGGAGAAATTTTGAAGTATGTTCACGCTGCACTTTTACACACAAATGAAAGTGAATGGTGACCACAGCTGTCAAGCAACAATTGCTAAGATTTCCAATAAATATCTACTAAAGTTTTAGTTCGGAATAAACGTTTATGGCACTTTTTATTCAGAGCTTGAAAGTTGGAAAACAGCAGCATGAGCATACTTCAAAATTTCTCCTTTTGTGTTTTACAGAAGAAAGCGATCGATTCTATTTGCAAAAGTGAGTCAATGATTGCAGAATTCACATTTTGGGGTAAACTATCCCTTTAAAAGCATATCCAAAGCTATACCGGACACAAAATATCAATTCCCTTGGTGAAAGTACACATATATATATGGTGCTAAATATAATTCTGGCAATATTTAGCCCTTTTCAGGGAGTCTTGAGCCATGGGCTTGTGAAGAGCAGCACCAGGAGGTGAGAGCGAGGAGATGTTCACACTTCTTTCCCGACGGAAAGCGTTTGAGAAGCGGCTTCCCAACCCCCCCGAGCTCCAGTTCAGACGAGTGAAGAAATATTTTTTTCATTCTGCTCCGTGTAAACATCTTGATCATCCACCTCTAAATAGGCAGCCACGAGTTAATGAGTGCGTTTACAAAAATTCATTTACAGTAAAAGAACTCGAGTCCAGCACCTGCGCTGGTCAAACATCAAACGTACCATCTACTCTGTCAAAAGTTAGTAATATTAGTGACTACAGGAACAAGAGTATCTAAATATTATTAAGGATTACACTCTTGAAGACAGATTTGTAGAATAGATAAACGCTAAAGAGCCGAAAAATATTGCATTCATACGCTATGCCCACTGCCTGCAAATCTGAAAGGGGCATAATCACATTTGGCAGAAATGGTGGCATTTGTTTGTTTGTTTTTCCACACAGTCCCGCCGTTCAGTATTTTTGCTCCCTCTTTCTTCTGCAAGCAAATTGGGTGAATTTTTAAGACAAGTATAAAAATCTGCCTTGATTCCTAAAGCAACTTCACAATACTTATCAAAACAAATACTTACACATCTGCCATATCATGCACATGCGGCTGAGGTGAATTAAATTCAGTGGCCGTTCGCATAAGACGCGTTTTTGCGTTAAAAACAGGTTGACGGAGCTTTCCATGTACACTTGTTGGACAATATGTTTGTACAGTAAATATGGTTAACGTGCCCCCAGAGCAATCTGAGTGGTCCATTCTTTTAAAATCAACACTGCGCATCAAAAGATAAACAAAATAGTGTTTGAAAAAAAGACGTCTGTCTAGAGCATGTTTACACAGAGCAACATTAAAAATACAGCGCGAATGGAAAGCAAGAGCATGTCCTGTGTGAACAGCCAGCTTCATTCTGAAAACGACACTCAAGGTTAAATAAATGTCAAAAGGAGATATGATTATAACCCAAAAAAAACAAACATTTTATGTTTAATAAATAAAAATAACACTCTGGCTTAATGAGACGCAATGCAACACAACAAGATATTTTTCATTTGTCCTAATCAACAGTAATGGCAATAAGTGACGAGTGATTGTTTTTTTTTTTTTTTAGTTTTAAGTAATTTTTAAATAATTTTTTACAAATTTTTTTTTCAATCTCTGCTACTTCGTGGCTGACAATGATTAGACATATCTCAGGTATGTATGTGTTTTGTACAATATTAAAAGTTTCATTTGAGTTATGAACATTTTTGTATGAATTTAACACCATAATGAAAGCAACAATGGATAATTTACCTCAGGCCTTGAAAACACCTTGAAATACTCAATAAAGTTCAAACTGTGAACAAACAAGTGTATTTCACAACAAAATTTGATCAGTCACTGAGTATATTTCAAATATTGTTAAAATTGTTCATTTTTAATTCTTTTTTAATTCTAATTTTAATTTTTAATTTAATTCAAAGGGACTACCAATGAAAACTAATTTGGGTACATTTACATTCACTAATGTTGATTAATGTACACTGTCCCTTTTTTTGTGAAATAAATAAATACAAATTTTGATGAGATTACTTAATTATCCGTTTCGCAGCAAGAGAGCAGTGAGCTTTTAGAGAGTTCCGCCCACACACTCTTCTGATTGGCTGTGATTTGCGAATGAATTGGTCATGTCTTGCAGCCTTGTCACATCTTGCTCGTCTGTGTCCGAAATCGCCCCCTATACCCTTAAAAGTTCACTATTTGTAGTGGTGGCCAAAACCAAAGTGGACATTTTTGAGCTCACTCATTCAATCCCATGATGCACCGCTATAACTAGTGTACAACCGATGCAGATCTTGTGGTGTACTCAGTGTCCAAATTCGCACACTTGTTTTCATTCACTCCTGTAAGTGGACTATATTAGTGAAGTAACATAGGGAATAGTGAATGAGGGTATGGAGGATGATTGTTGCCAAGATCTCATTGCATCGCGTCTGGTTAGGACATGGTGTTATGTTTCGTTTTTTTTTATAGCACAAAGATATAGACTCACTTGACTATTTTATGACCTCCATTTGTTCAATAATCAAATCACATTTTCTCATTAGGGACACAACCTTTTCCTAATCACATTCGTAGTGTTTTATGGGATAACACTGAAACGGCAGGAAGTTGGAAGGCGGAGACTACAGTAAGGTCTTTCTGACATTCGATTTTTTTACATTCTATCGCAAACTGTTAAAAATGAAAGTGTACACACGACTATGTTTTCCACATGGACTCCGATGGGACGGTGCGATGGTTCAGACATGATCAATCCTGTATCGCCGCCATTCCAACTTCAGCCCAATGTTTCCTCATTCAGTGATGACAAGAGTAAGAATGCCAACAGTAACACTGAGAAAATCACAATGACAGTAATAAGAGAACTAACAGTAGTACAAGTCTAACTTCCTGGGTTGTGGTACCCCGAGGTTTGTCCGGTTTTACAGTTTTCCAGGCTAAGCCGTTGTGACGGCGGATCTGGGAGAACGGCACATGACAGCGGATTCAGCACATAGCGGCCAACGTGTACCAGCGGCTCTCACCTCCTCACCTCCGCCTTCTGCTTCCCTTTCAAGGGTCTGGTGTTTAGACGTCCCCTCCCCTCAACATTCACTTCTTTTGACTCCTCTTGTTCAAAGTAAAAACACATTTCTTTGTCCGTTTAATTCTGTAGTGTTTTAGTCGCTGGCACTCTCACATGGCGTACTTTTGCGTCCATTCTCTCGCTAGTCTGTTGTACCTGCGAGCAAAAAAAGAATACACTCACATGATGTAATATTTCAGCCACAGCATTGTTTTATTTAGTTTTATTTATCAGTGGGCAGGACTGCTTTACATAAAGTGGATATAATGTGATAATGTGTATTGGGTCAATCACAAAGGTGAACTTTTTGAAATTCGATTGAACCATCTAAAACAGTTGCAGATCTACAAGTTACTCAATCAAAACTCATATTTGGACGCTGGACAGTCACTCTGACTCGAAATGATCCAAAATACCAGCATATATGATCCTATGATGCTGTTTTTTGCGAACTCATTCAGCACTCCAGTTCCTCCAACAGTCACTGAACTGAGGAAACAGTTCAGACCCAGATCGAAGACTGATGAACTGCTGATACAAGCATGTGTGAACCGAGCACCTGAATGAACAGGCAAAATTAAGGTTTTTATGGTTGATGAAAAAGGTGAGTTGATTAAGAATACTTTATATGCTTTAAACATGTAAAACATCCACGTTTCACATTATTATTGGGTGCCTCAATAATATAATTGCATATATTTTACGTTATTGAGTGATTAGGTAAACGAACTGATGAATCAGTTTTTGAACCAGAAACAAACTGTCTGAAAGAACAAATTTGCAGAAATGAATAGGACTTCCCATTTGCCTGAGGCTCTGGAGGTAATCTTGTAAATAATGTTCAGTTTCTTGCACGTACCGTTCATTTTGCTTCATAAGACCTCAATATATCTTCAGGAGCCACAAGTATTAATTCAGTGTTGCATGATATGCTTTTTTTGACTCTCAAAGTGACAGTAGCTGTTGACTTGCATTTTTGCTTAACATTTTGTGTGAATTTTTCAGGATTCTTCGATGAATAGAAAGTTAAAAAAAACAGGATTTATTTGAAATAGAAACCTTTCGTAACATTATAACAAGGATTCTGACAACAGCCAGTGCTCCACACAGAGATCCGATCTCATCATCATCCAGTCTGTCTGGAATGACATGAAGTAACAGAACAAACTGAGACAGACTAAATCCAGAAGAACTGTAGCAACATCTCCAAGATGCTTCAAGAAACCTACCTGCAAAGCTACCTGAAAAACTGTGCACCTAGGGCAAAAGCTGCTTTAAACGCAAAGGATGGTCACACCAAATGTTGATTTCATTTACTTAATAGAAGTTAATTGATAAAGAAAATCTATTTATGCCATTATTTTTGACAGCATCCTCATTTTACAGCATTTTTACTCAAGTGCCTAAAACTTTTAACAGTACTGTATCTTTGCAGGTAGGTTTCTTGAAGCATCTTGGAGACGTTGCCACAGTTCTTCTGGATTTAGTCTGTCTCAGTTTGCTCTGTTTCTTCATGTCATTCCAGACAGACTGCAAACAAAAATCTCACTGGATTATTACAAATAATGGCAAAATGAATGTTTGGAAATGTAAACTGATATTTCTTACTGACACACTACAGCAAAAGATAGAAATAACTGACTTAAAACTATTTTTTAGCTGGTGAAAATACTAGTGTTCTAATAATTTTGGCCACCACTGTACATGTGTTAAAAATCACCTACATATTGGACAGCTTGAAGGTGAGTAAATTTACAGCAAATTATCATTTTTTGGCTAAAATATCCCTTTAACTATGTTAGTAGCTTGCGACCATAGTCAGCTAACAATGCTTTTAGCAAACGCACCTGTCTGGAACATTTACCCGACTCTAAACACGACGAACCGTTACTGGTCACTTTACTGTAGTGTACATGTCAGTCAGATGCCCTCCTTCTACAAAAGTGAGCAGTTCTTGGCCAATCAAAGTGGCTACAGAGCCCAGACCTTACACTGTCAGTCAAAGATCTGACTTTCTGAGACTAACGGGGCAGCCGTGGCCTAATGGATAGAGAGTTGGACTTGTAACCCAAAGGTCGTGGGTTCGAGGCTCGGGTCCAGCAGGGATTGTAGGTGGGGGGAGTGAATAACCAGCACTCTCTCCACCCTCAATACCACGACTGAGGTGAGACCCTTGAGCAAGGCACCAAACCCCCAAACTGCTCCCCGGGCACCGCAGCATTGGCTGCCCACTGCTCTGGGTGTGTGTTCACTACTGTGTGCATGCACTTGGATGGGTTAAATGCAGAGGAAAAAATTCCGAGTATGGGTCTTGGCCAGGATGAGGAAGAGCTTATTATTAATGGCTGTAATATGGAGAGGAGGTTGGGTTGCAGAATATGGAGTGAACAACCTGCAGTATAACAGTGTGTGCGTCTTTTGTTCATAACCTAAATGTTACATAAAGCTGTTTTTGTACTGATGGCATACGGTGTTATAATCTTGATGTCCATCAAATAAAAGCAGAAAACCATCACAAGCAATGAAGTACGTTTCATTTGTATTAAATTCACTTGGACTTTCAAAAAAATAGGCATTTGATCAAAAAAGAAAAATTAACACATGAAATTTTTTTTTAAAAAGCCATTAAAATATGCATGTAAGGGTCACTCACTTTTCTCTGTCTGCTTTATATGTATGTGCTATCTCAGGTACCAGCGGGTCGTCTGGGTTCGGGTCACATAACAGGGAGCAGATGGACAACAAGACTAAAAAAGAAGGGAACACATTAAAAAGATATAATAACAAAACATCCTGATCATCTCTACTGCCGGAATGAGGAGCTTCTATCACACTGTCCTGTGTTTGTTTGTCATATAACACAAACAGCTTCCCGTGGAGAGATCCAAACTAGGTCAATGCTTAGAACAAAGAGTAATCACTGCAGTCTGACAACATCACCCACACCGGGCTCAGCGCTCAGAAACACCAAGGCTATAGACTACTCAAAACAAACAGTCAAACAGTGTCTGTCCAACAAGTGCTCAAGCCACATGAGAACATTATAATACCTAAATTATAACGATCATCTGCCGGTTTTCCTGAACAGGCGAACATGTACTGTAGGTTCTACTGGCCAATGCATTGGTGACTTTTAACCTGTACACCAACGGCATGTTATAATTTTGTAATATAATTAAGTAATGTTTAAAATCAATGTTTTTAACAACCCACACAATAACATTTTATTGGAAAATTAGCATTTTCAATCACAACAGCAATACATTGTGATGTTGTAATATATTCATCCTAAACATAAATGCATTGATGTGATTATGCAAATGAATAGAAGAATCTCAATACCTGCATTTCTTAGATATATTTGGTAACACTTAATGTTTTCTTAATTTGTTAACAGTTAATTAACAATGGAAATACTTTTACACAAATGATTAAGCTTGGCCAATTAATAAACATACTAATTTATTTTTAACATTTTAAGTTATCTAAGTACGTAAATTATTATGATTATTCATGAACAAACATGAATTAACAATAAATAACAATATTTTCAAGTTAACATTAACCTAGATTAATTAAAAAAAAATGTAAAAATGTTATTTATTGTTAGTTCAATACCGAATGCATTTACTACATTTTACCATTTATTTAATTCATGGTTAAATCAGGCTACATGAAGATGAGTCCTGCACAAAATGCATTTCGCAGCTCTACAATTAACAACTGATTGATAAAAAATTATTATTTTAAGTAAGAACTAATTATGGAAATTCCTGAAAACTGACATTCCAACAAACAATACAACTTCGTACCTGCAATGTGAATACATCATAAGTAATATTGTGAAACATTATTACAATTTAAAATACATTTCAATTTGAATATATTTTAAAATGTATTCCGGTGATGCAAAGCATCATTACTCCAGACTTCAGTGTCACATGATCCTTCAGAAATCATTTTTCTAAAGATTTTTTATTATTATTAATGTTGAAAATAGTTGTGCTGCTTAATATTTTTGTACAAACCATGATGCATTTTATTCAAAATTAATTGATGAATGCAAAGTTCAAAAGAACAGCACATATTTAAAACAGAAATCTTTCCTAACAATAAATGACCTTACTGTCATTTGTGATCAATTTAATGCATCCTAACTGAATAAAGGTATTAAATATAAAAAAGACAAAAGTAGCATACTACAGCAATGTACAATACATATACAGCAAAACAGTACTGCAGATTTTTTTGATTTTTTTTTTCCCCCCCAAAGTGCTTGTTTCATGCATTGAGATGTTGCCTGAATCTTACCTTTGGATACAGTAAGTGCGGGTGACCACTGAGATCGCAGAATGTCCAAACAAATACTGCCGTTACTGTTAATATTGGGGTGGTAGATTTTTGTTGTGAATGCGACCTGTCAATCAATGCAGAGAATATTGATTACAGCATTACAAACCATTACATACATTTGCATTTGACTAATGTCTCCAAACACAATGAATATTACAAAGCAACTGACCTTTGGTGGTTTAAAGGGGTAGTCTGTTGGGAAATGAATCGTAAGGAAGAAAACTCCTCCTTGATATGGACTGTCATTCTAAAAACCAAGAACACAGCTTTGCTAATGTATGCATGTAGTGCAACTGTCACAAAACAGGCAATATTTTAACACATCACAATATGTATATGGATGATAAGGACAAATTAATTAAAAATGTAAAATTCTGTTAGTTTAAACGATTTTTACTTAATTGTTTTGTGTACAGTGTATACAAACATTTACAGTGCAAAATTTAAGAACTGCGCTTGGATGTTGAGATCAGCCAATCAGAACAGAGGCTATTTACATATAGCCATATTAAAGGTACAGTAACCTGATTATTTCACTAAACTTTAACTGTTTTTGGTACAAGCAACCTTTCCTTAACATTGTAAGTGGACTTATAGAAGAAAATAAAATGCTACAATAGGTGTTAAATGTCCCTTTTAAATAATTTAAAAACTTTTCTTAAAGGGATAGTTCCCCCAAAAATGAAAATTGCCCTATGATTTACTCATATTCAAGCCATCCTAGGTGTATATGACTTTCTGCTCTCAGACAAATGCAATCAGAGTTATATTAAAAAATGTCTTGGTTCTTCCAAGCTTTATAATGTCAGTGAATGGGTGATGAGATTTTGAAGTCCAATAAAGTGCATCCATCCATCATAAAATGCGCTCCACATGGCTCCGGGGGGTTAATAAAGGCCTTCTGAAGTAAATCGATCCGTTTGTGTAATAAAAATATCCATATTTAAAACTTTACAAACCGTAATCTCTAGCTTCTGCTAACTGTTGTATGCACGTTCACGAGAAAGTGGTGCTAGCATAGCGTAACATAGGACGTAGGTGTAGCGTAAGCTTCAGAGAGAAGTGCGAAAGTGGACCAGTCACGAATTAGAAGTACAAAACGAGGATTTGTAAAGAAAAATGTCGGAGGATTTTGATATAAGCCAAGAAGAGACTGGTTTTCCTTTGCTGTGAACAAAACTTGGTTCTCACAGGACGAGCATATTCTCACCGGAGCTTACGCTACGCCTCCATGTGGAGTATTTTTATGATGGATGGATCCACTTTTTTGGGCTTCAAATCTCAACAGCCATTCACTGCCATTATAAAGCTTGGAAGAGCCAGGACATTTTTTAATATAACTCCAATTGTATTTGTCTGAAAGAAGAAAGTCATATACACCAAGGATGGCTTGAGGGTGAGTAAATCATGGGGTAATTTTCATTTTTGGGTGAATAATCCTTTTAACAAATTTCATGGTTACCACACATTTTGACCAATGAATTTCCATGATTTTCCCATGGGATTTTAAGATTTAATTCATTTCATTAAGTGTATCTCTTTTTTTTCCTAGAACTGGAAATCACAATTCACTGATATTTCGTGACTATGGGAATCCTGTAATTTGAGAGTAAAGTAGAACAGCTACTTACCGGCCCCATTATTGTTGCCTGCCAGTGAAACACTGTAAAAAAAATGATTCATGATATAAAATCAATAGACAGTACTGAAGCAGAGTAAAAGCTGATCCAATGTATGCTGAGAATCTGAGAATGGTAGTTAGTGTTGGACGATCTAAGTGGGATCACTATTAGAGTGAATACATGTGAATATCTATATATTTAAAGGTGCCATAGAATGCATTAATTGTTCTCTGATATCTACAAAGAAGGTATGTGGCTTAGGTAAGGGCAAAAATTCTCCAGAAACGGTTTTACATGTCCATTTACAACCCTAGGATTTTTCCCTAGAATGAAATGGTCTGTTATGACCTTATTTGGAAAGGTCATGAATAATAATGTTGAGCTCTGCTCTGATTGGCTGTTTCACAGTGCAGCTCACACAGCAGGAAGGAAACACAGGGAGGAAAATATATATT
>JAFVLL020022072.1:64903-102177 GCA_021397915.2 Tor tambroides
AAAATAAAACACCCACTTATGAAAGTGGATAAAGATTTTCAATTTCTTGAAGTCTTTAACAACCTAGAATAAATGAATAGAAATGAAGATTCTGTGTTGAGCTATGCGTTTTAAAACGAACACACACTAGTGTAAACGTAGCCTAACAGATGTGTAAACTGAAAACTATTTGAACTTTATTAAAACTATTTGCACTGATTTATTGTGTTGGATATATTTTGTTCCTTTGTGCAGTGGCTCAGGAGATGAGGCTTCGAGTCTGTATAAATGTCAACAAGCTGAAAAAATAAAACCAAAGTTTTTTGAGATGAAGCTGATTTCATAAAATTGGTATCGAAAAAAAGTATCGTTCAGGAACTGGTATCGAACTCAAGGTATCGGTATCGGTAGCGAAAATTTTTGAATGATACCAAGCCCTACTTACCATGAGTTATAATTTTGACGTCCATCAAATGAAAGCAGAAAACCACCACAAGTACTTTCCATTTATATTAAATTTTCCAAAATTAGGCATTTGATCAAAAAAGAAAAAAGAACACATGAACAATTAAAAAAAAAAATTAAAATGTGCATGTAAGGGTCACTCACTTTTCTCTGTCTGCTTTATATGTATGTGCGATCTCAGGTACAAGTGGGTCATCTGGGTTCGGGTCACATAACAGGGAGCAGATGGACAACAAGACTAAAAAAGAAAGGGAACACATTAAAAACATATAATACCAAAACATCCTGATCGTCTCTACTGCTGGAATGAGGAGCTTCTCTCACACTGCCCTGTGTTTGTTTGTCATATAACACAAACAGATTCCCATGGAGAGATCCGAACTAGGTCATTGCTTAGAACAAAGAGTAATCACTGCAGTCTGACAACATCACCCACACCGGGCTCAGCACTCAGAAACACCAAGGCTATACAGTACTCAACACAAACAGGCAAACAGTCGGTCCAACAAGTGCTCAAGCCACATGAGAACATTATAATACCTCAATTATTACCATCATCTGTTGGTTTGAACATGTACTGTAGGTTCCACTGGCCAATGCAATTAACCCGTACACCAACAGCATGTTATAATTTGGTAATGTAATTAAGTTATGTTTAAAGTCAAAATATTTAACAATACAATAACATTTTACTGATGAAGTAATATATTCATTCTAATCATAAATGAATTGACACGCAAATTAAAATATTTTCATAGAAAAAAGTCAATACCTGCATTTCTTAGATATAGTTGGTATCACTTAATTTTTCTTTAATTCAACAGTTAATTCATTGCAAACATATGGATGAACATAATGCATCTCGCAGCTTTACAATTAACGATTGATTAATGCATCTTTATTTTTACAACTAATTATGGAAATTCCTAAAAACCAATACAACTTCATACCTGCAATGTGAATACATCATAAGTACCATTCAAGATTTTATATTTAAACTTATGTAAGACAGTAATATTGTGAAATTTGGTAACACTTCACAATAAGGTTCATTAGTTAACATTAGTTAACATGAACTAAGAATTATCAGTACTTCCACAGCATTTATTAAGGTCCCACTTTATATTAGGTGGCCTTAACTACTATCTACTTTCATAAAAAAATAAATACAATGTACTTATTATGTTCATCTTGTATTGCAAAACACTATTGCTGCTACTGAGGTGGGATATGGGTAAGGTTAGGGATAAGTTTGGTGGTATGGGTAGGTTTAAGGCTGGGTTAAGGTGTAAGTAATGGGTCAACAGTGTAATTATAAATGTAATTACAGAATTTAATTACAGATGTAACTACATATAGGTATTTTAAAAATATAAGTACAATGTAAAAACATGTATGTACACAATAAGTGCATTGTATCACATGATTAATTTAAATGTAACTACATAGTAGTTAAGGCCACCTAATATAAAGTGGGACCTTTATTAATCTTAGTTAATGTTCATTTCAGCATTTACTAATGCATTATTAAAATCTCAAGCTGTGTTTGTTAACATTAGTTAATGCACTATGAACTAACATGAACTGACAATGGACGACTGTATTTTTATTAACTAACATTAACAAAGATGAATAAATAGTGTAAAAAATGTATTGATCATTGTTTGTTCATGTTAATACATTAACTAATGTTAACAAATGACACCTTATTGTTACCTGAAATTTTATTACAATTTAAAATACATTTCTATTTTAATATATTTTAAAATGTTATTTATTCCAGATGCAAAGCTGGATTTTCAGCGTCATTATTCCAGTCTTCAGTGCCACATGATCCTTTTGAAAACAGTTGTGCTGCTTAATATTTTTGTAGAAACCATGATACATTTTTTTCAGGATTAATTGATGAATGCAAAGTTCAAAAGAACAGCACTTATTTGAAACAGAAGGCGTTTTCTTTGATTCAGATTTTAAAGCTCATGTACATAATATAACCAAAACTGCATTTTATCATCTGAAGAACATCACGAAAGTAAGACCATTTTTTTCTCTAACCAATACAGAAAAATTAAAGGGGTCATTGGATGCTCATTTGATACTTTAGGGTCTTAATGAAAAGTCTGTAACATACTTTGGTTAAAATTTCTCAATGGTAGTGTAAAAAACACCTTTTTTACCCTGTCAAAATCAGCTCAGTTTTAGCAAGCCATTTTAGTCCACGTTTCTTTAAATGCTAATGAGCTCTGCTGACCCCGCCCCTCTCTTCTGTGGAGTGATGAGCAGTACTGTTTACTTTAGCCGCGAAACTGGCTAACTAGCACGTTATTAGGAAAGGCGATTTGCAAAGATTCATAAAAAACCCTTATACTCACTTCTTCTGATTCACGTGAACATAGATGCGTTTAGGCAGATCGGGATCGGCGCATTCCCTTCAAAACGAAAGTAACGTTAATCCTATGCGTCTTCAGCGGCTCAGATGTCGGGAGTAAATGACGACTGCTATATTCATTATTACATCCAACAACAAAACACCTCAATCGCTTAATTGGAGACATTCTTGTCTTCCCCATGCACCGGAGTCGACACAATGGCCGACTGATGACAGCTCACTCAGGGCAGGTCTAAGGTAAGGCGGTCTTGTCAATCAACTATCGTGGGAGGGGCCTGTGCAGAACTACGTCATTCTGACAGGGCTCTCAGAACAGCCTGATTTGAGAAAGGGGATTTTAAAAAAAAACACTGGGTGGATTTTTATCATTATAGGATGGATGTGTACACACACTTCCAACACACATTTATGTTTAAACAACTTGTAAAGTGAATTTTGCATCTGATGACCCTTTTAATGCATGCATTTCTAACTAGCAGGCTTGACTATTGTAATGCCCTCCTTTCAGGTCTACCAAAGAACAATTAATAAAATACAACTAATATAAAGTACTGCTGCTAGAATATTGACAAAGACTAAAAAGAGAGACCACATTACACCTGTATTAAAGTCATTACACCGGTTACCTGTGAGCTTTCATATTGATTTTAAAAATCTTTTATCAGTTTATAAGGCATTGCATGGACTTGCTCCAGACTATCTTTCAAAAATGCTTGTAGTATTTGAACCCAGAAGGACTCTTAGGTCTTCAAATTCTTTTCTTTTAACTGTATGGCGCTTTTCCACTGCGTGGTACGACTCAGCTTGGCATGGTTCAGAACGGCACAGCACAGCTCAGTTCGGCTCGGTTTGCGTTTCCACTGCAGTTTAGTACCACTTTAGAGGGGGCGGGATTATTCACGTGTCGTTATAGTTGCGCCGTCTCCACTGCCGTGACTCCTGAAAAACTTTTTAATTCCGCGTCGCTCCATCACGCTCTCACTGGATCCGCTCCTCGGCTATCAACGAGAGAAATGTCTGTACTAAGGTGCACTCATTCAAAACAGTTGCATTCGATCCTTTGCTGGCTGTGCTGATTTGAATCTAGCGGGTCTGTTGTGTCTCGTGCCGCAAGTTCAGTGATGCAGGCAGTGACAATTTTCTCTGGCCAATCAGTGATCAGCAGAGTTTACACATCACTTTTTAGTAACGGTACGGTTCGCTTGGAACCTCGGCCGAGGTGGTACTGAAAAAAGTACCAGGTACCAGGTACTGTACCCAGTGGAAAACCCCCCAAAAGAGAGCCGTACTGAACCGTACCGTGCCGTACCATGCAGTGGAAAAGTGCTAATAGTAGAACTAAAATATTTGGTGATGCTGCTTTTATCCGTTATGCTCCCCACCTCGGACATAAGATGTGCTGAAAGCATTAATAGTTTTAAGTCTAAATTAAAAACTTACTTTTTCAGTCTGGCCATCCTATAATGTCCTATAAAATCTTAGTATATTGTATATTTTATGTGGGGTTTTTTCCTTTAAATGTTTTTGTTTTATATTTTACATTTTAATTAGGAGTGATATATATGAGTGATATATAATATTAAAATACCCATTAAAATACAAGAACAAAATTTAAAATATAATATTTTAAATTTTGTTCTTGTATTTTAATGGATTATTTCTATTTTGTATTTGGTGCATTTTATTGTTTTGTATTTGATTTCTTCTTGCTTGTAAAGCACTTTGAACTGCATTAACTTTTTTGGAAAAGTGCTATATAAATAAACGTTTGCTTGCTTACTTTGCTTTACTGTCATTTGTGATCAATTTAATGCATCCTTGCAGCAATAATTTTTTCAGATTTTTTTTTTTTTCAAAGTGCTTATTTATCATGCATTGAGACATTGCCTGAATCTTACCTTTGGATACAGTAAGTGCAGGTGACCACTGAGATCGCAGGATGTCCAGACAAATACTTCCGTTACTGTTAATATTGGGGTGGTAGATTTTTGTTGTGAATGCGACCTGTCAATCAATGCAGAGAATACTGATTACAGCATGACAAGCCATTACGTACACTTGCATTTGACTAATATCACAAAGCAACTGACCTTTGGTGGTTTAAAGGGGTAGTCTGTTGGGAAATGAATCGTAAGGAAGAAAACCCCTCCTTGATATGGACTGTCATTCTAAAAACCAAGAACACAGCTTTGCTAATGTATGCATGTACTGTCTGCAACTGTCACAAAACAGGCAATATTTCAACACGTCACAATAATTATATGTATAAGGACAAATTAATTCAAAAATATATTATTCTGTTAGTTTCACAGTGCAGAATTTATGTACTGTGATTGCATGTGGAGATCAACCAATCAGAATAGATGCATATACATATAGCAGTGTTAAAGGTACAGTAACCTGATTATTTCACTAAACATTTTCTGGAACAAGCAACCTTTCATTAACATAGTAAGTGGACCTCTAGAAGAAAATAAAATGCTACAAAGGTGTTAAACGTCCCTTTTAAATAATTTAAAAACATTTCTTAAAGGGATAGTTCATCCAAAAATGAAAATTACCCCATGATTTACTCAAGCCATCCTAGGTGTATATAGAGTCATATTAAAAAATGTCCTGGCTCTTCAAAGTGTTATAATAGCTGTGAATGGGTGTCAAAATTTTGAAGCCCAAAAAAAGCATCCATCCATCATAAAAAGTGCTTCACACGGCTCCGAGGGGGTTAATAAAGGCCTTCTGAAGCTAATCGATGCATTTGTGTAAGAAAATATATCCATATTTAAAACTTTATAAACCGTAATCTCTAGCTTCCGCTAACTGTCGTACACACAATCCAGAGGAAGACGAATGATGTAGGCGTAGCGTAAGCTCTGGTGAGAAGTGAAGAACGCGGAAGAACGTGGAGGAGAGAGCAAAACAAAAACATTGGTCGTGAATTTGAAGTATAAAACGAGGATATGGAAAGAAAAATGGCAGAGGACTTCGATATAAGCCAAGAGGAGACTGGTTTTGCTTTGCTGTAAACAAAACTTGGTTCTCGCGATATTAGCATATTCTCACCGGAGCTTACACTACACCTCTAGTGAACGCGTGTACAACAGTTACCAGAAGCTAGACATTACACTTTATAAAGTTTTAAATATGGCTATTTTTCTTACACAAACACATCGCTTCACTTCAGAAGCCGGAGCACTTTTTATGATGGATGGATGCACTTTTTTGTGCTTCAAAATCTCGATATCCCCTATTCACTGCCATTATAAAGCTTGGAAGAGCCAGGATATTTTTTAATATAACTCCGATTGGATTCGTCTGAAAGAAGAAAGTCATACACACCTAGGATGGCTTGAGAGTGTTAAAATCATGGGGTAATTTTCATTTTTGTGTGAACTATCCCTTGAACTACTTTAAGGGTTACCACACATTTTGACCAATGAATTTCCATGATTTCCCCATGAGATTTTAAAGTGCCCCTTTTATGGATTTTTGAAAATTATCTTTCATGCAGTGTGTAACACAGCGAATGACAGTGAATGAAAACATCCTGCAAAGTTTTAAATCCGAAAGTGTGCCGTGTATAAAGTTATTATAAAGTTATTGTCTCTCAAAAGAAAGAGTCGACTCTGAATCATTGAAACGAGTCGTTTTAAAATGAATCCCAAGCCGTTTCATGTTCAACATGAAACATTAGCATATTGCCCGCCCACTTGTTGGTCTTTTCGGCTGCATCCGAAAACTCAGGCAGCTGCCTTGCTGCCTCGCTGCCTCATGAGGCAATGACTTTGCAGGCAGCGTTTATGCACGAAGGCACCTCACGAAACTTACTTCGGACAGGCTTCTGAGGCAGCGTAACGGTTTAACGATCTACAACAAAATAGAACGAGTTTTGGTGATAACTAAACGAATATTTAATTACTATAATACTCATTTCTCGCTAGAAATAACATCAAAAGTGCAAAAAGTTAATCAGAAATATACATTTACACACAAACTAACCACCAAACGCAACTTCCAGCCGCCATCTTTATTTTTTTAGCTCAACCGTCTGGGAATGGAACGCACAGGATTGTGGGATATCAAAGGCAGCGAAGGATGCATCCATGCTGCCTTCAAAAATCGATTAGATGAAGGCATCTCACGAGACAGGAAGTGAAGCTCATTTTGGATTCGGACATGCCTTGATGCCTTCCTGCCTTGGAATGCTGCCTCCGAAGGCAGCATTTTTCAGTTTTCGGATGCAGCCTTCATGTTGGTCTGAATGAAAATGCAAATTCATTCTTTGCCACTAGGTGCCGCTTTTGGAGCGGTAAAAGCAGCGGTTTCCCCGGTAACGCTGTACACAAAGCAGCACTGTGCTCACAAACACTGCTTCATCAGGCATTACAGGCAAGATTAAATGAAAATGAGACCAATCGGATCAATCACCGCAGATTAGCGTCACGCAAAGGAGGGGTTTGGAAAGATGAATCGTTGAGCGAATCGTTTGGGAGTCATTGAGCAAGTAAGGTAAAAATAAATGCATAATATAAGACAATGAAAGTGTTTTTTGACCTTGCATGCATGTCAGCCTGTTGTTGGGGACTCCCAAAACCAAAATATGAACTTTTCATTACCCATAATAGGGGCACTTTAAGATTTTTATTAATCTTAAGTGCATTTTTTTCCAGGACTGGAAATCACAATTCCTTGATATTTCATGACTGTGGGAATCCTGTAATTTGAAAAGAATAAGGCAGAAAAATGGCTGCTTACCGGCCCCATTATTGTTGCCTGCCAGTGAAACACTGAAAAACACGATTCATTATATAAAATCAATGGGCACTATTGAAGCGGAGCAAGAACTGATCCAGCGTATGCTGAGAATGGTAGTTAGTGTTGGATCACTACTAGAGTGAATACATGCGAATATCTATATATTTAAACAGTAATCTGACAAAAACATATCAATAGTAACTTTTTATAATTGACTCGTTCCTGATTTACTCACAGTCCTCTCCGACTGGACCTGCTGAACACTGAGCTGGTGGATCTCTCTGTAGGTCTGTCAGTTCCTGAGGGAAACAGAATGGCCTTGTCATGTAAAACAGCATTTTTTTTGTGCAATAACCTTGATTATTTGATTATAAGTGTACTTCAGAGAAAATTGATAAAAGACACAAGTAACACAAAGGATTCTTGGTCTGATCAAAATGTTATCAGCACCAGGATACTTCATTTACTCAATGCTTTCTAAAAACAGAATTTGGCTCATGTTAGTGAAATGTGGTTGCCAACACGTACTCCTAATGCTTTGGCTCTGAGGTTTGTTTCCATATTGAGATCTTTTCAGGAGCACTGCCAGCACAACCAACGCTACAGCAGTCATCTCAAAGTACCTCACAAACGGGTCTGAGAATGAAATATGGCTATAAACAAAGGGTGTGACTGAAAATATCAGGGTGTACAGAAATATCAGTTGTGGAAGACAGGTTATTCATATGTGCTTCTTTTACAAGAATGTGAAAACAATGTATCTGTGTGACTCTCCAAATGAAAAAATATTTCGTAAAGACAAAAATAATGTGCTAATGATTTAAATCAGCAATAATTCGAGGTAGTTTAACATGATGTATTTCTTTGTTTTCAAAAGAAGTCTCAACGCTCACCAAGACTGCATTTATTGATCAAAAAAACTGTATAAACTGTATTTTTCATATATGTTTATGTAATTTATTCCTGCTACGTCAAACCTGAATTTTCAACTTTATTAGTCTTCAGTGTCACATGATCCTTCAGAAATAATTCCAATATGCTGATTTGATGCTCAAGAAACATTTCATATTCTTTTTATTAATGTGTAATAAATTACATTTACTATTTTGGTGCAAACTGTGTTGCCTTTTGTTTTTAAAGAATTCTTTGATGAGTAGAATGCTGAGAAGCATTTATTTAAATTATAAATAATTATAAACGATTATAAAATTACAACATTATAAATGTATCCATTGTCACTTTTGATCAATTTATTGCATCCTTGCTGAATGAATTGATGCACTGAAAAATTAATTTGTTTAAACAAAACTTTTTGAACGGTAGTGGATATACATTATATTTTAAACTGCATTAACTCATTTTCTTTTAATTTGCGGGGAAAATTGGAGCTAAATATGTTTTTGATATGTTTCATGAGATTCACCCATGTGTATTTTTATTAATGCTTTAATAATGTTAAATCTGTGCAGGCATTTGAACAAGTTTCTAACATACAGCTGTCTTTCAACAATAATATAACTGTTGCTACAATTTAAATCTGAATTATAGAAACTTAATCTCCACTTCTTCTTTTCATACAAGCGCTGGACAATATTTACAGTGTCCTTTTTGTCAGCCGCACACCAACTTCTCTACTGAGGTTTGTTAGTTCCATGCACAGATTGTATTCTGACAGTGTGGCTCAGTATTTGGCATCAGGTGTATTTCTGTAACTGTTCTGAATCATTCACCTGAAATATCTCATATCTCATCCTCATGGCCATGTCACCTCTGTAAATCCCCTCTTGAGTGGCTGTTTGTATTGCTAGAAGTTGCTGTCTGACTCACAGCGCCTGAAAACACCTCTCTAAAGATAGACGCAGAGCGGTCAGCTGTTGACCGACAGCACTTTCAATAACTAAAAAACATAATAAATGGCTCTAATGGATCAGTCCATCATACCTAACACTGTACACAACAACAGATCGACATTAAATGTCATTCACTGACATCAGTGCAAGAAATAAAAGAATGAACCGCCCCTCAAACTATCTGACCAAATAAAACTATATGCTGAATTTAAGGACAGTTATAAAAAATATATATATTATATATTGGATTGCAGGTTTATGGCATGACATATATTATACCATAAGCATGCAATCCAGTGTATTGATTCATCCTCCTTAGATAAGACTGTATAGTTTAGATAAAAATCAATGTGCACAGTAAGTAAAAAAAAAAAGTCTCAAAAATGTAATTATATTTTTCTTCAATGGTGGAGTCCAATGTATCAATCAACATGCAGCCTGTATTCACACCTGCTATTATATTATACTTACATGCATAAATACACATAAACAGGTTTTAATTTCTGATATCGTTGCACAAGACTGATCCTTATAAAACGACCTCTGGCAGGAGCAGCACAACAACACACCACACCACATACTGTGTTACATCTGTGCTGCTTTTAAAGGGGGCGGAGCTTTCACAGTCTATTGTTGATCTGATGTTGACACTCTTTCTTGACCCTTTGTTCGTGTAACATGGCATTCGGCACAAGTTAAATGTCTGATATCTAACATGGGTCTGTATGCATTTTAATGCACATCTAAAAATGTGCATCCAATATTTTTTTATGAATGGATCAATTTATGCATTATTTCAAAGGACCTCTCAGACCTTAAACGGATAGTTCACTCAGAAACGAAAATTCTGTTGTTTATTCACCTTCAAGTCATCACAATCCTGTACATTGTTATTTTGGCTTCAAAAGTCTGAATTTTTAAAGACCTTTTTTCCATACAAGCATAATTTATAGTGGCCATGGCTGTCAAGCTCCAAAATTTACAAATCACATTGTGAAGTATCCTAATATACTAACCAGTTCCAATGTGATATGATTCCAGGTATACATTTATCTGTCCATGTCAGATGTGAAAAAATCAATCACAAATTACAGCCAATCAGAAGAGCTTGTGGGCGGGGCTCTCTAAGTACATAATCAATTTATTAAAAATCAATGATTTTAACATTATTCAAAACACATACTCATTGACTGATGCAAACCTTGTTTGTTCACAGTTTGAACATTCTTAAGTTTTTTTTACGATCGGAGGTGAATTATCAGTTGTCGTGTTTATTATAGCAATTAAGTCTAAAATTATAGGCTACTCAAACTCAAAAGATTTTAAAATTGTACAAAACACAAGTACTTGAGATAATCTTTAATATAAGCTGTATATTCAGAGTCTGAAGTTATACGATAGCTTTTGTATTAGAAACAGACCCACATTTATGCCGTTATTTCTTCTGCTGAACACAAAAGATGTTTCAAAGAATATGGGTAACCAAAAAGTTGATGGACCCCACTGACTTCCATAATATGGAAGAAAAAAAAAATACTATGGAAATCAATGGGGACCATCAAAGATTTGGATACACGCAGTCTTCAAAATATCTTCTTTTGTGTTCAGCAGAAGAAAGAAATTCATACAGGTTTGGAACAACTTGAGGATGAGTACATGATAACACTTTTCATTTTAGGTAAACTATGTCTTTAATTTTGGGCTGTTCCTTACAAGAAGACTCTGAATATAGCACACAAGTCAATAGGGATTTTTTTTTTTTTTTTTAAATACTCCTTTTTTGGAGATTTTTCCAATTTCTCCTCATTTCGAAAAACAAAACATGAGGGTGAGTAAAGAAGGCCAATAAAACACTCAGATTATGTTATCCCTGACAGAAGTACACAGACTCCAAGTGATTTTTTTCTGTGATTAAAGTCGTTGGTTATGCGGACAGGGTGGCGAATCTGTTAAAAATACCCTCCGCTGTCCTAGTGCCCTATTTGCCAAGCCATATATGGACACACTGACATTGGGGTTCAGCATTTGGCAACTTGAAAGCAGTTGTCGCCCATCACGCATGCGCACCAGCGGCGCTTCGCTCATTCATGATGACCGACAACAGAAAAGATACATTTTAACAATGTTTACAGCGCCCACGCACTTACATGCCACAAATCTATCACAACAGCACCAGTCAACCCCAAAATCATGCGTTATTGCGCGCACAGATCCTTACGCTACAACATCGCATAACGACAATAGCCGTTGTCGATCTCGTATTGCGCAAAACCAACACTCACGATTAGCCGTCTCTAAGTGACGGTGACTGTTTATAACAGCATGTGTGTGAATCTGTAATGATCAGAAAGACACCGTGCGTCTGTCGACTGCATGCATCCACCATCGGCCATCCGTCTTTGTCTTGACCAGATGGGGACAAAATGAGAAAAGTGCGACCGCTTTACATCACAACAACATTAGAAGATGATGAGCAGGACACTGACAGAGGCTGTGAGGTTATGCGATCCACACGATGCACACAGACTCACCTTTTGGATTCTTTTCAACGCCATTTGCTCGCTGTATTACAGCACTGTTTGATCTAGTTCAGAGACTGTTGGCCTGTACAGTTTGGACGAGAACGCTTCCGTTTTTCTCCTCAGTGTCACACGTTACGTTTGTAATAACGCCAAAGCACAGATTTGGACATTCACACCGCTGTTTGCACGGCAGTCGCCGATTTGAGAAATTCTTACCCCCTCTAACCTCACTGACAGTTTTTAGTGCTGTACTAGACAGCAGGAAGGTAATCTCGCGATACAACGCAAAGGATTTCATATAATATCGCGATACCAGAGCGTGCGCTTGGGGTGCGAGGTGATGCTGGGAAATGTAGTTCTGTGAGTGTTACGCTCGTAATTTGCATTAAGGCTAAGTTAGTTGTGATAATCGAAGATGAAAATTAATTGACTTAATTTAAATTAATATGATTTTTTAAAGAGAATATGTTTAATCTATTTTGTTTTTGTTGTTAGATTAATTTTATATAGTCTATCAGACTAATTCAAAACCTAATTTTGCTCATTTTCAAACAGCCTTTAAAGTTTAGAATCTGTAAAGTAAAATTTTTTTAAAAAAGCCCCAAGAACGGTCTCTGTTAAATTAATTTAACATATGTTTAAGAAAGAAAGAAAGAAAGACAAATAACACAGTGGAGTAAGCTGTAAAACTGTTTGCACTATGACAGCGAGTCTATGATTATGATAATGATTTAGTTTAGATTTTAAGTTCTGGCGCTTTTATTTAGGCTTCAAAATTCATAAAAGTTATATTATTTTGTGAAGATTATGATGGACAAAACGTGTAAGTTTCATGAACTATGATTGAACACAGAGCTTATTTTTTTGTGATAATCCAAAAGCCCATGGAAAAGTCCTATTGGCTTTTTATCCAGGGAACCAGTGTGATGCTAACTGCCGATCGGCCTACAAAGTGATGTCATAGTTCTCCCACTCAACCTTACTGTTATTAAGTGCAATAAACTTATTATTCTAATTGAATGTATTGTTACAATTAAAAAATGGAAAGAACACGCCGTCAATGGACTGCCCACCCCAGTGCTGACTTTCATTATGGTCTTTGGGTTCTGGCCCTCAGATTATCCTCTGTCACTGTTTGCTTTGCTCTCTGGCCTGACCCTCGGATGGAATCTGGTGGCACTGGTGGCACACTTCTGGATGGGCTTGCCGAAGACCTTAAAGGTGAGATGTCGTGGCAGTTCTGTGTCCCAAATAATGCGCCCCCTCCTGATGCCATCTTGCCCTCAGGCCATGTGGTGGGGGCTGTAATCTGGGACATTGAGGGTCATGTCAGGTGAGTCCTGGCTGGAGTTGAGGTGCCTGGGGGGGCACCTGGTGGGCTTGCTTTATTTCCTTGGCCAGTTCATCTTGCCATCTTGCAGTGGTGTCACACTTTCAAAATGTTGTCCCACCCAGGTGTGAGCGGAGTTTTTGGTGTCCGGTGATGGCAGATGATGATTATCTGTTTATTGGCTGTTGGCTTAATATCCGTTGGTAAAGTGGTCAGTTTAAATTTCAAAGTTATCTCTATAATCTCTGTCTGCTTCACCCAACAGCCAGCATGAGCATGTGAATCAGGGGGTACTGTGTTTTTGTTTTCATTTTTTCGCTTGTGCTTCACGATCAGCAATGCTCATTATCTCTCAGCTGTTTCCGCTCTACTCTTGATTTCTGTGCTATATTGGGTGAAGCAGTCATAGCTGTGCTTTATCGTGAATAAAACACAGCTGATGACCAATCAGAAGCAAGGACTGGAACTAACCATTTTATAATAAGAGATTTTTTCACACTTAAATCATGTTAACATGCATATTGATTACGTCTTGTGTCTATATTATTGAAACAGTGAGCATTTTAACAATAATGGATTGGCTATATTCACTTCCATTGTAAGTGCCTGGCTGTAACCCATATTTTTGCTGAAAAGGGGAACAACTGGAAATTATTCGAGTCTCTCTACAGGAGACTATGAGATACCTGGATTCTCAGTGTCTTGAGGAGATCGAGGCCATGCTCAGGGCCAGGAGCTCGGGGATCTGTTCTTCGACTGCATGGAAGCCGAGATCAATATCTACCAGTGAAACAGAGCAAGTAAACAGAGAAATGTCAGCGTATCGTTCACACATCTGACCTGTGACTTTTACTGTCTGATATTGCCTGTAAATTGTAGCTGTTTTGCAGTTGTCATTGTGAATGTCACTAGTGCTGGCTGATCTGCCTGGAAAGAGAGAGACAGTTCAGAGCGCACTGGTTCCTGCTCAAATCCTGCTCTCCTAGTTCCCTTATGCCATGCCAAACTAATTGTGATGTATGTCCATGCCTCACTAACTGTAACTAAAAAACACACACTAGATGTTCATGTGAATGGATCACCATAATCATGTGTAATTGTCACACAGGGTGGGCATATACACTCTAAAAAATAAAGGTGCTTAAAAGGTTCTTCAGCGATGCTATAGAAGAACCATTTTTGGTTCCACAAAGAACCATTCAGTCAAAGTTTCTTTAAAGAACCATCTCTTCCTTACCTTTTTATAATCTGAAGAACCTTCTTTCGCCACAAAGAACCTTTTGTGAAACAGAAAGGTTCTTCAGATGTTAAAGGTTCTTTATGGAACCATTTAGACAAAAAACGTTTTTCTATGGCATCGTGAAGCACCTTTATTTTAAAGAGTGTACGCATTGCATTAACCGGTTTGTGATAGATTACCAAGGTGGGTAGATGTGTGAGAGAAGAGATGTTAGGCAGAACACTCTGAGACGGGCTCAGCTACCAGACTGACCTTCTGAGGTGAAACATAATAAGATATCAATGATTAAAAATGTCTGGCATCTTTATTATGTTCATGTCTCCTTATGGAGATTTGAAATGGAAGTGGAGGAAAGCCCAGAAAACGGCCTAACCGCTGTAACCAGTGTTGTGTTCATGTAATTGTTCTAACTATAATGACTGTATCCAGTAGGGGGAACTCTAATGTAATAGAGTTGAGAAGAGAGAATAAAGGAATTGATTTTTATCTATTTTATCTATCTGTCTTCTTTTTAAAAAAAAAAAACAAAAAAAACACGCACACCCTTGACCCTCTATCAGCTACATATTTATTCTCTAACTGCTACTTTTTCTTTAAAAACTAACACTAGCTTTCTTTTTTCTATTCTATCTACTTGTTTTCCTTGAAAAAAAGAGAAAAAAAAAAAAAAAAAACCTTGCTCTGTGTACTGCGTTAGGCTAACCGAGACTTGTCATATGCTTGCATGTTGTTGCTCTTTTGTTGGTTTTGATTGCTTCTATTGTCCTCTTTTGTAAGTTGCTTTGGATAAAAGCGTCTGCTAAATAACTAAATGTAAAATGTAAATGTAAAGGAGATAGCCTAGTTCACCATGCGGTCTCTGTGCGTTCTTTGCTTGCTGATGTTAAAAACATAACAACCAGGTCTATGTGCAAATATAAAATATATAAGTTGTCTGTTTAGTGTTTATTGCAGTCTACCTATGTAAAGCTATTGTTATGCTAGTTGTATTAAAGTTCATACATACTAAAACTCATTAGCCAAACATACAGTACATCACTGTGCTTTTGTAAAAGAAAAACTATTATAACCGACCTACAGTTCGTTGCAGCATCATTCAACGCTACCAAACAAAACAATCATCATATCAAGGTCATCTCAAGCTGAATTGCTTCACAAAACGATTCACTCTTTCGAAGTGCTCGAAACAATGAGGAAACCAGCTGGTCACAATGGCGTATGCAACGTAAACACAGTCAAATCGTGGGTTAACCACTGATCTATAATATATTCTCTATCATAGATCAGTGGTTATAACAACTTTTATAAAACAAAAGTTTTCTAGAAAGTGTAACCTATTGAATGAAATATACAAATAATTAAATACCATTAAATATGAAGAGTCCTTCTTTTATTAATATATAGTATTTATTTTGTGTCATCTCACTTGGTAAATAGGCCATTTAGAACAATTAACTAGCATCTATCTGTTAACTTAAATTTGAAACTAAATTATAAAACCATTTGCCACTACTACTTGACCTTATTTGGATATGACAAGGCCAGGGCCGTACGCAGGTTTTAGATTTTCCTGACTTACATGTGTGCATTTTAAGATGTTTTAAGGCTCATAAATTGGATAATAATATAGGTTTAAAACCAAGTCAGTGGGCAGTAGTAGCATAAATTATTTTTCAAGATAACAGATTCTTAAACATGAGAATCAGATTAAATGTTGCAATGAATGATCCACACTACAAACTGGAAATAGAGAAGATATAGTTTGTTTATATTTATGAATTTAATAAACTCAGGTAGCCTTCAGTAAAATCAAGTGTCTAAAATGATTAAACATGAATATTATTTTTTATATATATATATTTTTAAGTCACACTGACATAAATTAATCTTTTCCAATAAGTTTAAAGTGATTTTTACATTTTATGGGCATTTTTACCTTTATAAAGCCATTTTTTCTAAAAGTGTCCATTATCTTTTGAGTCAATATCTTACATTTAATCAGTGAATTAGAATAATAAGACATTTGAGCTGTTACCAAGCAAATGAAATCAACACAGAAGCTGCATCTGAAGTGGCATTTAGGTGTATTTACACAATGTTTAATGCAAGATATGAATGCACTTAACCTGCAGTTACAGATGCATAAATAATGTTTTGATATATTAAACATAAAACATTAAATAATATTTGAAATGATTTAAAACATGAAAAAAATCAGGGGAGGAAATCGAAATGTGAAATTAAAACCGCCAAAAGGTGGCAGCAAATCACTGTTTATGAGTGAGTCATTGCGATTGAACCGAATCATTTAAACGGATGACTCATTCAAGAACGAATCACCGTCGTGTTGCTCAGAGACGCAAACTAGTGCTGTGGCTGTGTTTAGAATTATTTTTGTTGGCGAAATAGACCAAAAACAGACAATATGGTGTCTAAAACGTAAGTCTCTTTAACTTTTTGTTTATTGAGCTGTTGTAAAAAATCAATATCACATTTGTAATCATGGTAATTTTTGGAGAAAAATGGCACTCTTCGTGTGAAATTGATTAACTATATGAAGTGGTATAAATATATACATTTTCTGCCCCCATGTCTTGAATTATGTGATAATTCTAAATGCATTTTATTAGACTGAATCATGCAGTGAAAGAACACACTCTAAATGCGCACACGCACTAGTCTAAACTTCACGTAATGAACGCGTGCACGCTGTTAGGGGTGTTTTGAATGATTTTTGCAAAATACTCGATAATGCCATATCCCACATCGTTAAAACAATTACGACATTATCGCAGACGATATAGCCTATATCACACACCCCTACCGATGAGGCATCTCAGATGAGAAGATCTGTTATCTTGGCTTTTTATCCTAGCAGCACCAAAGCAGAAATAATAAGGTAATTATTTTACAACTTCTGTTATTGGAAAAATACCGAGGTCCGGACCTCGGGGACCTCAATGGTGGGTACGGCCCTGGACAAGGCATTGACCAATCATTTTATCACATTGTCCCACTATAGGCCACGCCCACTTTACGCCTGCATACTAGTACATTTGCGTTTCTGTGCCGAGTAGACTTCAGAAGAGTTCAGCATCGTGAAGGAACTGGTGGTTTATTTTGTTCGGGGCATTTGACTGAAGATTGTTTTGTGAACTAGGTACAGTGTAATGGAGAGTTCGCACAAAGAAACATTCCTTTAAAGATGAAGCAGCCAACAGTATTGAATCTGACAGCAGCTGCAGCAAACCGTCAGTAACGTTAAACAATTTCATAATGCTTTGTCTGTAATTGGTTTTGTATGGATAATGTTTTTTAAACACTTATTCATGGGGCGTTGGTACAACTGATCTATAGACTTTATATTTACATTTATATAGTGGATGATACTTTTTCCTGTCGAACGACGTTAGACAACAATCATAACAGTGGCCTTTTACTAGAGCCCCCTTAAAAATGGATAAGGGTCAGAATGAGGGTTGAAAATAATAATGCAGGTTTGTTTTGTTAACATTAAAGTGAACCTCGAGGAATGTAAGTTAGTACAATAGTTAAAAAAAAAAAAAATCAGCGTCATGACAATTTAAAAGATGCGATTCTCATCAACCAATCAACATCGCCAGAGAGAGGCAGACCATCTTTGAATATTAAATGAGAAGTTTTTGATGCGTTATCAATCCTCTGTATGATATAACATCACAGCAAGAACTCGAACAACGTTAATTAATTAGCTAATAATTAGACCTGTACTAGACCTGTAGGTCATCTTATATTTCATGCAGTTGACTGTTGACAAACGTGATGCAAGACAACAACTATGTAGTCCAAATGCAGTTATGTGCCTCCAAAATTCAAAATATTGGGCCAAAAATGGCACTGTATGAATTTCCGTCTCATATTTATATAATATGATAAGCGTTATTACACGACTGCTGTTTTTGTCCCTAATAAAACGAGTGCAAAAGTGATTTCACAAGTGATTTCATACAGCAGTTAAGTAAATAAGAAGTTAATATTGTGTAATATTTTAAACACAGTATTGTCTGTTTTTGCTCTGTTTGCCGAGACAAATATTACCTGTTAAAACCACATCAGTGTTGTGCTTCTCCAAGCACACAAAACCACACAATTTCTGAATGAATCCGCGTTTTGAACAAATGGGGTTAACCAATTGATTCAATTACCCACTCATAAAGATTTATTTCATTCCTAAATGAATCGGCAGTTTGCATGAATTAATAAATGACTCAATGACTTATTCATTAAGACAGTTTACTGCCACCTACTGGCAGTTTTAGTTTATTTTTTAGAGTATAATTTCATTTTAAAATCATATTTACATATTAAAAAATCTTTATTAATAAAAAACTAATTAAAGAGATAGTTCACCCCCCCCCCCAAAAAAAACTCTTCCTAATTTTTGTAATATCAATTTAATACTTTTCTCATGTATCACAATAATGGCTTTAAATGATCTTTTGTGGGAAATTTCTCAGCCAAATTTGATGTGCGATTAATATGCGATTAATTAATTGCCACACTATGTAATTAATTAGAGCAAAAAATTTAAACGATTGACAGCCCTAGTAGAAATACTCCAAACTCGATAGTCTTCAGTGACCTACTAATAATAAGATGTATAATAATACAAAAGCAGGACGTCCTATCAGAAGCCAGCATCTCAGAGAATTGGTAGTCTTTGCATTACAGCTTCACTCATCACAGAGCTTGATGAGGCACCTCAGCGGGTGACGGATGGGCTTCTGTGTTCAGTTTCCTGCGGGACTGCTGTCTTGGATGGTGATGTTGAGTGGTGTCCCTCCACACCATATCTATGGGAAGGATCAGGGCATCCGGTGGTGGGACGCTCTCACTCACCCTTGCTCAGCTGAGTCACTTTTACCATAGCGAATACCTGCTTTATATCTCTCACTGACAGTGAAGATCAATAGTGACGCTTCGCTCGGTGGGTGACGGTTGGGGTCCAGTTCAGCTTCTCACGGGAGGCTGACATGTATTTGGGAGGTGTTGTGCTGCACTTGGTGGAACTAGAAGGAGGCCAACACCTCAAATAACAACAACAATAATAATACAGTATATTTGCAATTAAGATGTGATGCAGCGACTACCAGTGGGAGAAAAGAAAGTGGTCCGCCACCCGATACAGCTGGATACGGAAGAAAAAGACAAATAAATAAGAACCAATAAAGAATAAGAATAACAGAGAAAACTAAAATAATAATGAAACATTTTTTATAGTACATGTAAATAATAATTATAAATTGTATAATAATAAAATAACAAGTTGTATAATAAACAAAATAAAAAAAATAATTGACTTTTTCAAAATATAAAAATGATTAGTAACTAAAAAATAATTAATATTAACATGCTCAAACTTTTATGGTTATTTATGTTAACCATAACCATGTTGAGTGGTCTAACTCTCTCTGTTTAACATCTCATATACTAAATGTTCACCAGCAATACAATCTCTTTTGTTAAAAAGAAGGTTTAGTTGAACCCAAAGCATATTTATTGGCAGCTGGATATATGCAGATATCGGAAATGGTACAATGGAAGGCACAGCAAGTGAATAAATCAGATAAGAAAACACAACACAGCAGGTGTGGAAAATGGTGGGATGAACAGGGAAGTAATTAAGCTGATAAACTGAGGCAGGTAAACCAAAAGCTTTGAGCATGAAGTGTAGGAGTATAGGAGATCACTGGAGACTCAGAGGTGAGATATGAGATTGCTGGAGACTCAGCAGTGAGTATAGGAGATCACTGGAGATGTGATGGTGAGTATAGGAGATCACTGGAGACTCAGCAGTGAGTATAGGAGAATGCTGGAAAGTTGGAGGAGAGAATAGGAGAACGCTGGAGACTCAGAGGTGAGTATAGGAGATCGCTGGAGACTCAGTGAGTATGGGAGATCGCTGGAGATGTGATGATGAGTATAGGAGATCGCTGGAGACTCAACAGTGAGTATAGGAGAATGCTGGAAAGTTGGAGGAGAGAATAGGAGATCGCTGGAGACTCAGAGGTGAGTATAGGAGATCGCTGAAGACTCAAAGGTGAGTGTAGGAGATCGCTGGAGACTTGAAGGTGAGTACAGGAGATCGCTGGGGACTCGGCAGTAAGTATAGGAGATCACTGGATACTCACAGGAGAGTATAGGAGATCACTGGAGATTCAGCGGTGAGAATAGGAGATCATTGGAAACTCAGAGGTGAGTACAGGAGATTACTGGAGACTTGGAGGTGAGTATAGGAGATCACTGGAGACTCAGAGGTGAGTTTAGGAGATCATTGGAGACTCCCAGTTGAGTATAGGAGATCATTGGAAACTCAGAGGTGAGTACAGGAGATTACTGGAGACTTGGAGGTGAGTATAGGAGATTGCTGGAGACTCAGAGGTGAGTTTAGGAGATCATTGGAGACTCCCAGTTGAGTATAGGAGATCATTGGAAACTCAGAGGTGAGTACAGGAGATTGCTGGAAACTCAGAGGTGAGATAGGAGATTGCTGGAGACGTGATGGTGAATATAGGAGATTGCTGGAGACTCAGAGGTGAGCATAGGAGATCGCTGGAGACAGAGGTGAGTATAGGAGATCACTGGAGACTTGCAATGGTATAGGTAAGACTTTGATGAAGGTAAAATCACTTGAGGATCCTTTACAGGCACAAGGAGCAGTCTGAGAGTCCATAAGGGTAACCAGACAATGGGTGCTTCTCAAATGAAAGGACACTTCCTTGTAAGGCTACATATCTAAGCTGCCACAACATCAAGCTCCATCAAACGATGTCTCAGTGTCAAGGATCCTTAGTACGCAGTCTAATTTACAATGGAAGCCTGTGTGGGGCAAGACTTTGTGTTGCAAAAAATGTTAAAATTCACAGTTTTAAAAGTATAACCATAAAACATATATATATATATAATGTGTGTTAACATAACCGTATGAGCAACGTTATATTAATTTTTAACTGCTGTGATGACATAAATCCGGTAATTTTCGCATGACGTGTGGATACTAGAAATGAACTTTGTTTACAGAAAACTGTCCTTTTTACATGTTACATGCACTTACTATAGTATAATAACAGACTAGTAAATGATGCATAACTGCTTGCAACTAACACTAAAAAGCCCTAATCGTATAATAAGTACGTTAATTAATATTACTCAGTACTTAAATGTACAGTTACACTTGTAACAAGGACACTGTAAAATAAAGTGTGACCAAAAAATCCACTACAGTAACTACAAATGTAAATACGTGTTACAATATCAGAACTTCATCCTAGAAGAGCAGTCCCACACATAAAGGACAATTTAAAAAACACATTTTTTGTATAGAAAAATCAGTAAAATAGTTTTAACAAAAATATGCGCTTTTAAATCTTCTGTAATCATGTACTCCATAGTTCTTTTGTAAATTTAATTTCTGTAAACACGTTCTTATGGAATTAACGTGTTTATTATTTGTCTGCTCTCTTAACAGGGACCTGAGCAGTGCTGAGATTCTGCAGGATCAGTACTTACAGTCTGCTTGGAAGACAAACAGCAGTATCCTGGTAAAATAATATGGATTTTAAGGGTTAGCTCTCCCTAAATTGATAACAGTTTTAACACTATATGTAAAGATACTCTGAAAATGGATATGATGTGTTGTTGTTATTGTGCTGGAGGAACAGTATCCTTCACTCTTTACACGTCACACTAAGTAATTCTCATTTTGTTCATGTTTGGTTTCACGTCCCATAATAATAAATGGATATGATCATTCATTAAAAGCATGTGGTTGTTTTTCTTATACGAAAAGGTATTATTTTACTAGTGATAAAAGCACCAAAGTTGGCATGGACCAATAAGAAGACTAAAGTTAAACAGTGAACTCCCTTCTTTTATCCATTTATGTTCTTGAATATGTAAACACCCACACAACCTTTCAAAAGTTTGGTGTTTGTAAAATTTTTAACACTAATAATCCAGCAAGAACACACAAAATTGATCAAAAATGACAGTAAAGACTTTTAAATGTTACAGATGTTTCGTTTTTGAAATAAATGCCGAAAATTCAGCTCTGCTGTCAGGAATAAATTCAATTTTAATAATATATAAAACTGTTATTTTAAATTCTAATAACTTTTTGCAGTATGTCTGTTTTGCTGTATTTTTGATCAAATAGCCTTGGTGAACATAAGAGAAGAAAAAAAAAACATAAATCTTACTGACCCCAGACTTTTGAATGGTTGGTTGTGTGTGTCTAAGACCAGTCATTCATTCAGAATATCTTTGTAGGAAAGACTTCTGAAGCACAAACTCGTTGGGTTGAAGAGGATGAGGATCTCTTTGAGAATGGACTAGTATGATTTCTGAACACAAAGGAAACAGTGCTCTCTCTCTCTCATAAAAGGAATTAAATTGTATTTTGTTTATGTTTTCTAGGCGCAGTTTGGCCGCAGGTGGACAAAGATTGCCAAACTAATCGGCACTAGAACAGTTCTACAGGTGAAGAGCTATGTTAGGCAGAACTTCAAAAATAAGGTATGACTTCAGCCCTTTTCCACATTACCAAATGTGACCCTGGAGCACAAAACCAGTCTTAAGTCGCTGGGGTATATTTGTAGCAGTAGCCAAAAATACACTGTATGGGTCAAAATTATTGATTTTTCTTTTATGCCAAAAATCATTAGGATATTAAGTAAAGATCATGTTCCATGAGGATATTTTGTAAATTTCCTACTGTAAATATACTCAAACTTAATTTTTGATTAGTAATATGCATTGCTAAGAACTTCATTTGGACAACTTTAAAGGTGATTTTCTCAATATTTAGATTTTTTTGCACCCTCAGATTTTAGATTTTCAAATAGCTGTATCTCGGCCAAATATTGTCCTATCCTAACAAAACCATACATCAATGGAAAGCTTATTTATTCAGCTTTCAGATGATGTATAAATCTCAATTTCGAAAAATTGACCCTTATGACTGGTTTGTGGTCCATGGTCACAAATGAAAATTCATACGCTTTTGGTTCAACTGTGTGTAGTGCTTTAAAATTAATTCATTTATAAGGGAATAATTAGTGGGTATTTTTAAAATCTAAGTTTAAAAAATATTTCTTGGATTATGTTATGTTTTTTTGAGTAAATAATATATTTTCTTTAGACCTTAAAAAATATTTTTTTTTATATAAGCCTGATCTACATCAGTCATCTAATGTTGCTTACATCAACACTGAAATTATTACAAGTGCATATGTCTACTGTTCAGCAGTTGGCCGGGTTCAGTGATCGTGGAAAGATCTGTGAGAAATGGGTTTACATCACTTTGGGTGTATCTGAGAAACTTATAACTGTAAGTTAGTGCGAATGAAATTCCGAGCATACGATGTCCTATTTACGTTGTCAGTTAGTAAGTCATGAAATGACCAAAAAGTACCAGTAACTTGTACATCGTGTGTTAGCTGGGTAACAAATAGCCTACCAGTTTGCAATATCAAACAGCATAACAGACTGTTTTTGTACAGGTAAAATAACCAGAACCAAATGGCACCAGAAGCCTGGCACATTCAAGATACAAATGGCCTGTTTAAGTTAAAAATAAGGGGAGGGTAAACATAATATTGACCATAATCCTTACAAATGATCCTTATCTTATTTAGCCACACTAGAACGTGACTGTTTTTTATTTCTTGCTACTTATATGCCCTTTATACCCTACAATAAGGCTATACTATATTTAAATATAACTATCTAAATTATATTTATAATACATGCCCATCTATTCAACAAATACAAATTTTTGCCTAAAAAATACAAATCCCTGAAAATGCTGTGGTGTCTTTATTCACAAGATGGCGCTGTTTGTTCATTTAAGTTGACAGAAAATCCTAAATATTCATATGTCTTTTCTTTAGCACGTGCAGAAAAGCACATTTCCATTATGTGACATGTCACATGAAGCACATGTCAACAGCATCGGGAAGCTGAAAACAAAATGAAAAGCAATGTTCTGTGGAAAAAAAAGGGTAAATTATGTTTTTTTTGTGTGTGTGTGAATTTCGTTCTCCAAACTAAAATTAAGCATCATATTTTTGTAGCTGTAGCTTTTGGCTAACACGTGAATCCACGAGGTAGGCTTTTTTAACTGAAAACTTGAACTGTATTCAAGCACAGAGATTATTTCTCATGCGGTTGGGTCAGATTGTTATTTTAAACGTTTTATACAATTTATTAATTATAGTATACGATGGCCATAACATGGTTTCATGAACTGTTCTGTTGTAACTGTTTGTCACTAAGTAAAGCCTATAATTTTAAAGACCATTATAAGCTTTTAAATAGCCTGTAATAGGTGGGTTCCCCTTGTGACAACCTTGTGTTTAATGAACTGTATCTTGTTTCCTGGGCAATAACAGTGGAAATGTTCAATAGCTGTTTTGTAGCCAAGACTTCGAGGTATGTCTATACAGAAATAAACCTTCCCTGAGAAATATTCACTGGAGTAAAAGTCTGTTTTCCCTCATCGCTTCACAAAAACACTGACAGTGAGCAACAATTTATGTGGGTAGAAATGTTGTTTGCATCATATATTGAGAATTATTTCAATTTTATAGTGGGTTATAACATTTCATACTACTCTATACTTGATCAGTTTCTTTATCATCTGCCACGTGCATGAGTATCAGATGGCCTTGATGAATCTAGTGTAAGATATTGTATTGTGTTGTAAAAGGCTGTATTTCGTCTCAGGTTTATCCAATATAACTGTGACACTAATGGCTTCTCTGTCAGCCTGAGGCAGAGTCATGATCTCTCTGAGTGAATTTTATTCCAGCTGCTTAACATTGACAGCTCCTTCCCCTGTAAAGGTGCCCCTATTGTGTGCTTAAAGTGAGTAAGGCAGGGTTTATAGTCGCTTTAACAATGAGAAACTCTCCTAAAATTAAACCATGTGCTGTTAGGTCAGCGAGTAAACGACTTCAAAAACATTTCATAATTTAGCAGTTCGAAGTGTTATGTTTATAGTAACATGATATGTGTAAAATCAGGTCTTTATTTCCAGTTCTAAAACATATTTTTTCGATCCTCAATTGCGATTGATCAAGATAGTGTTCTTGCAGAGCTAAATACAATTGTTTAAAGGAATATTTATACAAAAGATGGCTCTTTAAGGTTTTTTTTACACGTAGTAATAGTTGTATTTAGAACCGTATCGTCCTGAAGAACACGTTTATGTTGAAATGGTTCTCTGTGTTAGAGTTTGGTTCTTTTTTCCCGCTCTTTTGGTTTTTAGTTCTGTAACTGTCTAAATTCTGTCAAAGCCGCCTCAGCATTGATTTTCTGGAGCTCAACATTCGCATTCTTAAAATGTCTCTAGAGTTTAACTTTCAAATTGTAACTTTGGTTAAAAGCTTTTAAATTGTAACTGGTTTCTTACCAATCATGTCCTTTTTTCTTTTTTGAATTTGAACAGAGCTTTTTAAAAGAGTGTCCAGCACTGTTTCCTTGAGGATACTTCTCCTCTTCTTCAATAATCAAGTAAGTGACAGAGAGATTGAGTTTATGATACATATTGTTAAAGTTTTCCATTATTACTTAAGTTCATGCATACAAACTTTATAGATATCCTTTTTTTCATTTTAACATTGAATGGCTCACATACTATTTGTTCATAATGGCTACTTTTGGCCTTCGTAAACATAAAGCTCTTTACAATCAGAAGTTAACAAAACAACAAAAATAGTTTCAACCCTCGTTTCTTAAAAGACAAGGCAGTTACAATCAAAGTAAATGGAGCCGTTTTTGGAGAATTTACAAGCAGAAAAGTGAAGCTTATATTTTTATGAAAACAATTACATTTACTCTTCTGATAAAACCTATGTACGTTATAAGATGTTCTTGACATTCTGGTCATTTTAGAGTTTCATGGCATGTCAGATTATTGGCATGTTGTCATGGAAAGTTGTAATATTGGAGGCATGTTGACAGAAAAAGTTTATCTTAGTTTATCTACACTAAAATCATGTAAACATGCATATTGCTTATTTCTTTTGGCTATACTAATAAAAACAGTGAGAACAGATTTTTATTTAATTTATTTATTTATGTGCTGTCAATTCAGCTGAATTTTTATTCAACCCAGAAAATTCCTGTTATTTTTAAATAATAATGTTTAAATGTGTAATTTTTTTTTTTTTTTTTTTATAATTTTTAAAATGTTTTTTAGATTTAATATTTTACTACTATTTTTTTTATTTTTAAGTAGCAGCCATTCTTAAAGTAATAAAACACTTGAGGTTCTGCTATACTGTGAATATAAAGTTATTTTTTTCTACGCATGTAGTCCTTTATTTTGGATACGTAGTAAATTTAACTTCAGGTATCGAGTTTTTAATCTCTCTGGAAAAATTAATTGAACAAAGTTATAAAATAAACTTCAGCTCTTTGTTGTGCCTAATAACTTCCTTTACTGCATATTTATTGTATAATCTTAAATAAGCAAGCACCAGAGTCCACCTTTTTGCAGGTGCATAGGTGTTCTTAAAGGGACACTACACCCAAAAATGAAAGATTTGTCCGTTTTTTTTTTTTTGTTTGTTTGTTTGTTTTTTTTGTCGATACAATCAAATTCAAAGGGATCCGATCTTATTTTAGTCTCTATGAATGACATGATGGTGAGTAAATGATGACAAGTTGTTTCTGGGTGAACTATCCCTTTAACAAAATCTGTTATCTATATGAATATCTCATATTGCCACATGAACTGTGTTAGCTGACATTCCTGCCGCTTATTTAATATCAGACATCCAGGTTGTTACTTTTAACCAATGAGATGCGGTTTCAAATTCCATCAGCAATAACTCTCTTAAAATTCCCCAGACGACTCAATTCGATTTGTACATTTTTGGAATGACATGAGTGCGTATCCGAACGATGTTTTTCAGATCAAGTGTTGCCGATCAACAGCGCAGATGCGTGTATCGTCTCTCAGCCAGCGCGGATAATAGCCCGTCTTCCATTAGTTAGCGAGGCTGGCGATACTTCGTTTCATTATCTGTTTAGGCTAGCGGAGGAGCGCACTGCTGCTGATAAACCGGGGGATTGTGAGGGTGATTACTTTATCATTGTGCTGCCTCTATTCATGTGTGAGTCAGCTGGCTGCTCGAGTTTCTGCGCTGCCTTGTCTCTCGGACCCTCATGAGTTTCCCTCTCTGTGTTTTAAACAAGGCGAGGACAGAAGAGTGGCCATTCTCTTCACAGGCCCGCATGAATAGCTGGCACTGTTCGGTGCTCTTAAATGGCTCTCCTCAGTGTCAGGTTTAGGGATCTCTCTTCAGTGTGACACTGAGAAGGAGTATTTTCCTTTTGCAGACCTAGAGATTCCAGCTGATAATATGGCATTGTCAGGGCTCATCCCTGCTCTTTGAATAACTCCAGTGTCCTGAAGGAGTCAGATGCAGTGCAGAGCGGCCCGTCAATTCTTAAGGCACGGTTAGAAGGAACAGGAAGTCCGCATGAGTCTCTGAGCATTACTGTTACTTCCAGTGAAATCTCTACAGTCTCAGTTGTTTCTCCTAGAAGGCAATGCAGAGAATCAAACCTCAGTAATCTCACGTGTGTCTTCTGCAGAGTTTTAGAGGAGATTTCTTAATGGGTCCAAAAGTCTGCAATCAAAAGCCCCATTTGAAATATTTCCAAATTTTTCAGGACATGCTATTATAACTTTTGGGACTTGCAGAGGTCTGATTTTTAATCAGATTTTTGTGGTTATTATGTTTCAAATCAAAAGTGACAGTAAAGACATTTATAATGTTACAAAAGATTTCTATTTCAAATAAATGCTATTCCAAAAAAAAAATAAAAATTAAGCAGCAAAACTGTTTTCAACATTGATAATAATCAGAAATGTTTCTTGAGCAGTGAATCAGCATATTAGAATGATTTCTGAAAGATCATATGATACTGAAGACTGGAGTAATGCTGAAAATTCAGATTTACGTGACAGGAATAAATTACATTTTGAAATGCAGTCAAATAGAAAATAGCTATTTTGAATGAAAATAATTTTTCACAATATTGCTGTTTTTACTGTATTTTTGTTCAAATAACTGCAGCCCCGGTGAGCAGTTGATGAGCTTACGAGACTAATTTTTTCAAAAACATTTAAAAATATATATGAAGTGTTTATTTGCAAAAACAGATAACTCCGTTTTTGTACATTTTCAAAAATCATGTTTTTTATTATGTTATCATGTTTTTATTGTGGTAGTTAGCTGTATTTTTTAGTTATTTTTTTTTAACCTAATCAAAATAACCCAACTGCAGTTTGTACATTTGCAATTAATCTCAATCAATGAAAAAACTTGATTTTTGAAAATTGTTAAAAACGGAGTTATCTGTTTTTGCAAATGAACTCTTCATATCTTATCAACCTCAGACTTTTTAAGGGCCACCAACCCTTTGTTTTGATGTCTAACAGGGGTTTGAAGCTTTAATTTGGTTGGTCACACCATCAGAAATAAATTGCACTTTGGTTATCACTTAAAATGAAGATGAAATATTTAATATTCTGCACTATTGCTGCTGTCTAATCAAATAATTGATCACGTGACTCTTTGTACAGACGGCCAGATTCTCCAGCTTCTATTGAAGCACAAGATGCTCTTTGGATAATCTTAAATCATGCTGGAGAACACGATTCATTTTTATATATTATATATATATATATATATATATAATATTTTTTTTTTTATAATTCAATATCTCACAAATGATGTTGATGATAAAACATGTAATGAAAAAATAATTTATGAAAAATATTAAAACAGCAAAATAGAAGCATTTATAGTTGTCAAATGATGTGACAGTAAAGTTGATTAGATTTTTTGTTTATTGCTTAGTATTAATAACATCTTATCAATAACAGCATCCTTTTTTAGGCTGGGCAAACATATAGACAGCCAAAAATTTCGCTGATAAAAAAAGCCATTATGTAATCAATCCAGACGGGCTGAAGCACTTGCCAGGCTTGTGTTTATCAGGGAATTCTTTGCGCTCATGGCTGATTTCAGTAGCGCTTCAGGCCTGGGATGGGGGCAAGAGAAGTGTGAGTGTGCGTGTGAGCACTCATAAAATTAGAGAGTCTCACACTCGCTCTCTGCCAGTGTTGGGTTACCCTAGACCAAACACGTTGCAGTATTTTTGAGTGTCTACTTTCACCACCCTAGTAATGATGGATGCCCCCAGGTCCTGGGGTGCTGTATGAGTGTGTGTGTGTGTGTGTTATAGGAGAGGCCTGACCTCTCTCACACTGAACACAATTGAAAGTGGCACTGTAATGTGAGCAGAAGGGCCCGTGGGTGATCTTGGCCCATTGGCCATATCTGAGTGAGAAAGCCCCCTTTATAACTTTCAGAGACCTTAAAGTTCAACACTCAAATGCTATAGCTGTCCTCATGTCTACTTGTTTGTTGTAGTAGCATTATTGTTTGAAGATCTTTCAAAGACTTGTTATGGGATGCTTGTAATGACAGAATTTTCATTTTTGGGTTAATTAACCCTTTAATTATTTGTATTTCTCTTTTGTGAGGAATTTTTTTTTTTTTGTCCTTTATTGTGGACAGTCTTATTCATCTTTAACCTTTGTGTAGATTTGGAACTTGTTTGGTGACTAGATGTTAAAAGAGTATACTGTTCCTTTTACCTAAACGTAGTTTCATTACTTTAAACCGAGCTCACGAGACATGATTGATATAAGCTTGAACTGAGCCTCAATGATCTAGTCAAACTGACAATGTCAAATGACAAACGCTCCTTCAGTAGAAATGTCTAGACTCCAGCAATCTCCAAACTCTTGGGCTGCTTTGTAAATGCCATTACATTTGATTAAGCTAATACATCCCAAGCTTCACATAAGCAAGAAAACCTGTGGGAAAATCATATTTTGCTTGGCATGTTGTGCATTGGTTTTAATGGTGGTTTGATTAAATTGGGCCCATTGTCATGCCAGCGGAGAAGAGCAGCTACAGCGCCTTTGTTCTGCGTCCACACTGAGAGGTTTGTCCACAGCTCTTATCAATGAGACTGATTTGATTATGAGCTCATAAGAGCGAGAGCGGTTCTCATGTTTATGGTGCGCTCAGCAGCTCACAGCACAATGTCAGCCTGTCCGCAAGGCACTTCATGAAGAGGCTTCATTCTCTGAACTGCAGTCATGCCTGCACAACCTATTTCCTTTATCTGTGATTTAATTGTGTTTGCTGGAGCTCGTGTGTGTATGTCTAGACCTTTGTCCTGCCCACGACCGAGCTGAGCCATAGGAAACATGGATCAACACACTCATAGCACTCAATAATAGTTCACCGAAAAATAAAAACGAAATGACTTTCTCTCATATGTAAAACACAGAAGTAAACGTTTTGAAGAATGTTCATGGTGCTCTTTTCAGAAAGGCATCATAACATGGTATACAGTGTCATTCACATCCAATTTGGCCTGATGTATCGAGTTTGAATGGCCATCTCACAGATGAGATTTCTTAAGAAGATTATTGATAGTGCCTTGTCTCTGTATGTGTTGTATTGGAAAGAACAGTGTGAACTATTTTTGGTGACTATCTATGTGTTGTGTTTGCAGCAAAATGTGAGGCTGATATCGTGTGTCATAATCGCTAGAAACATCAGTATGACTGAAAACAATCCCTGTAGAGAGCCAGTATCAAATTACTAGGAAACATTGTCAAACAGAATCCAATCTAACCTGATAATCTCTATTATTTTGAAGCTCCTTTCCTCATCAGACATTAGGTTTGACATTGAGTTCTTTGCCTGGATCTGTGAATTCAAAGAAAGAAAAAAAAAAAAAATTAAATATGCAGTCATACATACATACTTCAAAATGTCTATCCTAATATCATAATTAAGAAAAAAGAATTATTAAAGAATTAATAATTAAAATAATTATTTCATAGGCTATTATTGATGTTTCATAGGTTATAATTCGTGCTTTTTTGCTAAAACTGTTAAAAACTTTGGGGTCCGTAAGAAATTTCTTATATGTACTGTATGTCCTGTGTCGCAAAGCATTTCAGCATCATTCCTCCAGTCTTCAGTGTCACATGATCCTTCAGAAATCATTCTAATATGCTGATTTAATGCTCATGAAATAATATAATGTATAACTTAATATTTTTATGAAAACCATAAATCATTTTTTCAGGATTCTCTGAGTAGAAAGCTCAAAAGAACATTTTATTTGATTTTTAAAAAAATTGATTTTCATTTTTTTGTAACAATATACAAGTCTTTACTAGGGGTGTAACGGTACACACATATGACGGTTCGGTATGTACCTCGGTTTTAACATCACGGTACGGTATGATTTCAGTACAGCAGGGGGAAAACTAAACTTTTTTTTGTTTTGTTTGTTTAAATAAACAGTGGTTTACTGAACAAGTTGCTCTTTCTTTAAATACATTGTTATAGTTTAAATTTCTTAGTGATAAAAATCTACCTCAGCTTATGCTTAAAACTATAGGGAGCCCTTTTACATTATAAGGTTACAATTAGGCCTAACAACTTAACCCAAACTTAAATTAATTACTATTTATTTTTAAATAGATAATCAGCACTCAACTTTAAAAAAAAAAAATTGCACATAATGCAGTTTTTAAATTAACTTATAAATAATAACATTTCTAGGCTATTTGTTAAAATATATTCAATTACACACTGGCTGTCATAGCATGTTTCATAACAGATTAATTTAAACATGCATTAAATAATAAGTAGGCCTATATGGTGTAATATTTGGCGAAATGCTCCTCTCTAGACTTCATTTCTCTAGTGAACTAACGAGCTGTGGACACTGATGATCTTGCTGAGGTAAATGAAATGCTACGTGACATTTTATTTCCACGCTGTTTTGTTGATGTCTTCCCGCGGTTGAAACACTGATTGAGCGATTACGTGAGGCAGGAGATGTTCAGTCATGTTTATTCGAGTTAAAGCTGGTAGTACAGAGGAAGGAATGATGGCGTTCACTCGCGCTCCGCTCTGCACAAGTCTGCAGTGCGTCACGACTCAGACACGGGAACCGGAGCTGATCGCAGCCGCTCGAGTCAATGCTTGTGTTGGGTTTATACCAGCACTTTCTGAACCGTCCCAGAAGCGGCTCTCCGAGGCATTTATACAGCGATCTGTCATGCCATATCGAAGACTGTCAAAACACCATTTGTTATTTGAATTTCCTGAAGAAAAAAAAATACTGTATTCGTTCAGTACACGTGTACTGAACCGAAAGACCCATACCAAAACGGTTTGGTATGAATACGTGTACCGTTACACCCCTAGTCTTTACTGTCACTTTAATGCCTCCTTGCTGAATAAGGTACTGTTTTCTTTTAAGTAAGTATATGTTCATAATGTAGTCCTGCAAGCCAGAGTGTATGTTGTGTAAATCTAATGAGTATATCATGTCCACATATATGTGGTCTCATATATATAATATTTATTTACTTATTTTTATTTATTTATTTTTTTTGTTACTTGATTTGCTTTGTCAAGGCCCAAAAGGAATAAAAAAACACACAAAATAAACCCAAGTAATCAACATAACTTCTGCCATGTCTTACATATAATCTAGTAGAGTTGATGAAATTTCTGCTACACTGATTTTTATGGTCCATAGAGGGCGGCGGTAGCCTGAGGCATGCTGGGAACTGTAGTCCTGTAGCGGTGTGAATGAGCTCCAGTGGCCCCTCACAGCATGCTGATGAGTCAAACCAATTAAACACACGCAGCCCGGGGCGTCCTGCCCACTTAAACTACACTGCTCAGCTTTAACCACCAGCACAACCAATTCCACCCACTGCTTAATTGCCTTAAGTGGTTGAGCGCTGAGAAAGGGAGCTGATTTAGCGGCAGGGGGTCGTCACTTAATAACTCCTCATTTCCTTCATTTTACACAATTAGCATGAGTTATGTGCTCTATAAGGAGGCGACGTAGATGGCCGGCCTTTCATGAATGTCAGCACTATGCTGAAGAGCCTCGGCCAAGAATTTGACCCCTGTGTTTAATATATGACTTAGTGCGAGCTAATGATAATTGCGGAGTACTTGATTATGCGTCAGAGTTTCCGACGTGCATGTGATTTAACGTACAGTAAAGCAGCGTCTTTGTGCCTAATAAAGGATGTATTGTCACAGATGACCGGCCATCAATAACCCTCATTAAAGTGTCTGAGATAGTTCACGAGCGATTGTTATGTTCTGATGGGAAACCTGCAACAGCTGGAATTTGTGAATCACTGCGCAGACAAAATAAACATGGAATAACTAAGCATGGTTTTAACATGCACTACTGTTGATATGAGTAAGCCGTGTAAACCTTCAAATAGTCTGTTGTGCAGCGATCTACCCAAAACAGTGGTTTTCAACCGGGGACTTGCAGGTCTGTTGTATAAGAGTTGCAGGTTGCATGGAAAAAACAAATGCTAGATGCAAATAATACAAAACAGCTAACCATATACAGTAAGCAAAAGACAGCAAAAGAAGGAAATGCTTTTTAACAAAGAAGATTTTGGTGAAAATTCATCTGTCATTTAGTAGATGTCAGACAAATTAGACTGCTACTAAGGTTGCTTGACATTAACAAAAAACAAAACTTAGCAAGGTAAAGGTAAATTTATGACCCATATTATATTCTTCAAAATGTACAAAAAAATGGCCTCAAATATTTTGCTATTTTTGATAAACTTTAGTTACGTATATTTCCTCATATGTTTTTTGGCTTGTTGATTTAAATATATTTAGACAGTCAAAGGTTTAAACTAAATATATTTTCACTTTGAAAAGTATTTTCATAAAGCCCATACATTTTCATAAAGCCCATACTTTTTGTCCAGAAAATACATATTTTTGTGGTATTGTCATAAATTAATTAAATAAATAAATATAGACATAAACATGTTTATTTATTATCTGTATATATTAGAGAAAAATATGACAATATAAGACAAAATATTACATTTCATTTTAACCATCAAATGTCAAAATATATCTCAAGATTGGAAATATATTTTCTTGCCCCTTGTATAGTACGTTTTGAAATTTAGACAGTTGAAGATTTAAACAAAATATATTTTCACTTTGAAAAATATTTTCATAAAGCCATACTCTGGATTTTGCATCCAGAAAATACATATTTTTGTGGTATTGTCAATCTACATATGAATTAAATAAATATAAACATAAAAATGTTTATGTATTATCTACATATATTAATAAAAAATTACATTTTTTCAAAGTGAAAATTACATTTAATTTTAACCATTAGATGTCAAAATATATTTCAAAATGTACTTCAAGGGGCAAGAAATTATATTTCAATCTTAAAATACACACACATATATATATATATATATATATATATATATATATATATATATTATAAATCAAATGTTATATTGAAAAACACTACAGTTAAAGATATAAAGTATATATGTAAATGAAGTCACTCTGTGAAAGTTAAAGTTGCAGTTGTGAGAAATAAAGTCACAGTTGCAACGTATAAAGTCAACGTAAGTTATGAAGTCAGAATCGCACGATTTAAAATCACATTTTAACAAAACCACTTGAGGACTGTTACTGTACAACTCCAGCAACGAGTGAAGGGAGGAAGAGGGCTTCAAGACAGGGAAAATTATTCATACCCTGTAGCCACCAACGTTTATTAGGATTGATCATCAGCTTCAATATGTTTGATAAGAGCTTTCAGAGATGAATTTTGGACTGAATAAACACGTGTTTTAGTGTACATTTCTCTAAGGCGCCAGAGGCGACTGTAAAACTGTTAAAAGATGGAAGTTTATTGCGGCGTCCAGCCCAAACAGCGCTATAGGGAAAACTTTTAACACCTTACTGGCTCATACAGAGCCCTATTGTCTTGCTCTCGCTTACATAATCACTGACATCATCAAGAAGAGACTATAACAGCGGTCTGAGCCTTTTCTCGCACACGTTCTCACTCATCCAGTCGCTCATTAATTTGTTCACTCCCTGCTTTACTCAGTGACTCGTGAACTGTGTGACTCAGTCTTTCTCAGAGAAGACGATCATTTGGGTTTTGGCTCTGGCTGAGGAGCAGGTATGAACATGTGAAAAAGGAAATGCAACACCCTCTAACATAAGCTTTATTACGGCTTCTTTTCAAATCCATAATGACATGTGCAGTAAACGTTGCAAAGCAGAGTAAATTATCATAACAGACATAATGAGGGAGGGTGTGATTGTTTATTTAGCTATTAGTGTGTTTGATTATGGGACAACTAGTTTGAACTCACTGCTGTACACCCTTCAAATTTATCACAGCGTTTCTGTCAGATTTCCTGAGTTATTGTTACTGTTAAACAGAAGTTAATACTGGAATCTTTTAGAAGAATTGATTATTTGTTTCTTTGATTACACTGGTACTGTAGCTAATGCAATGTTTTTAAAATTAAACTAGCAGAAACGACAGTCAGTTTGGCTCAGTTTGCAGTATATACAAAGCCTAATGTCTTTTAAAACGTAATTTATTCCTGTGATTAAATGCTGAATTTTCAGCATCTTTACTCCAGTCTTCAGTGTCACATGATCCTTCAGAAATCCTTCTAATATACTGGTTTGCATGCTAATATGCCGTTTAAAAGGTAGCAGTAACTATTAAATTGAATGTAATCATACGGTAAATGTATGATATCCCTTCAATAAATAGGAGAGTGATTACTTGAATTGATAAATCAGTTTCAAACTGTTTTATTGAAACAAATAAATTTGCTAAAAAGAATCAGACTTCCCTTGTGAAAAAGAAGTTAACTTTTAAAAATAGTACTTATTACAGAGAGAATCTACTTTCATAGAACATACTTAAGTGTGAACTGAATGTAATGTTTTTGGATGCTTAATTGCTTATTTACAATTAAATGAAAAGGTATTGTTTAAATTGATATTAACTGCAATTAGTTGCATACACCTAGGTATGACTAAAGTACATCTTTATGTAATTTCATAATTACTTTTATTGTCTTTGAAATATGATTCAAGTGTACTGATGAATCTACTAACAAGCATTGTAAACTAATTTAAGTAAACTAAAGTATATTTTATTGTCATTTCTATTGAAACTTGTATGTCATGTATTTTAATATAGTCACTCTAAAAAATGCTGAGTTGTTTTTTTTTTCACCAAAATGCTGTGTTCAGCCTGTTGGGTCATTTTATTGGGTTGTTTTTAATAATTTTACCTAGGTGCTGGATCATTTTTTTTAACGCAAATGCTGGGTTCAGCTTTTTTATATTTTTACCCAGGTGCTGGGTCATTTTAACGCTGGGTTATTTTTTTTCTACCTAACCGCTGGGTTGAGCCTGTCTCCGGTGAAACTTCTCAACAACGCAGCAGCTGAGAGCACTTTTTAAGTCCACAGGAGAGAGTGGTTCTCAGCGCCGCTGCCACCGATTTGGTGCACTCTTTTGGGGAAATAAAGGTTTGTATACATTTTATTTCATTTATAAAATCTTTAATGTGGTGTAAATTATATTATTTTACGCAACGCAACATAAGGACGAGATGTCAGTCAGCGGCTGTCATCGTTTCGCGCCAGAAACGCTCTCGGTTACTCACGTAACCTCGGTTCCCCGAAATGAGGGAACGAGACATTGCTATGGGAAATACATTTTCCTCGAATATTACTGAA